>LTAE01004273.1:12592-24690 GCA_001647135.1 Pontederia paniculata | reverse complement strand
GCGAGTAATTAACGAGAAAGTGGCGAGTAGTTAGCGAGTAAAAAATTTGCTCGCTAATAACGAGTAAAATTCAGCGAGCAAATGTTTAATCGAAAAATGGTCGTTGTTTGCTCGGTAATATTTTTAGCGAGAAATTAGCGAGCAAATGGCGAGTATTTTTTTGCTCGCTAATTGCTTGTTTTCTTGTAGTGTAATGAAGTATTGAATAGATGACTTGCTCTGACTGATTGTTTGAATTTAGTGAATAAATATCTGATATTAATATATTGATATGGGATTCCTTGAAGATAACTCAGAAGTGGATAAACTGCAATAGGACTTAATGATTGTGAACATGTTTTATTGAATCTATCACGTGAAGATGAAGGTCTCGGCTTTTGTTCAGGGATTCATTCCCTTCTATTTAAGGATATAATCCTTTTTGTTCAAGGTTTCACAACCTTCTGTTCAAGGTTTCTTGCCCTTCTGTTCAGGGATCTATCACTTTTGATGCACACTTCATGGCCTAGCTAGCCATGTTTGTGTTGGGTCCAGTTGAATCTTCATTGTGTCTATTAAAGGCTCACCTACCGATTATAATATTTGACAAACTTAGGACAAGATAACTAGAGATGAGAATTGGGATCTAAGTTCTGATTGGGCTTGAACATTCTGATTATTGTGAGTATTGTGCATCCTAATGCGTCTGATGTTCTAGGCTCTGATGTTACTGAGAAGGATAATGATTAAATGCGAATCTAATGGTTGGGAATATTTCTGAACTCTGAAGGTATTGTGCATCACAAGATGTAACTGATGTTCTGAACATTTTTGAATTAAAGTCACCACACATATAGCAGAAAGGTAAAGCTACTGATTTACAAAATGTATTAATGATATTTCCTTATATTCATTTGCATATATGCTTTTTCCTATTGCGTATTATTACTGTTACATATTAGGCTTCATCGTTCATAGGAGAATTATATTCTCGGCTTTTTTATCTTACAGCCAAGGGCGAATCCACATATATCCCGAGGGGGGCTTTTCGATATATAAAGTATATATATGTATATACTAGTAGTTGTAGTTAATAAATAAAATAAATGCTAATAAATTATCATAATTATCTAATTGGTGTAGTGGATAGGTGATTTTGGCTAACATCTAGAGGTATAGGGTTCAAATCTTTGTCCCTACTAATTTTTTGTTATATATTTTGGCCCCCCTAACTTTCTTTCCTGGGTCCGTCCCTGCTTTGGTGACAAATGTTCTTGAATATGAAGGATTGCACATGTTAGAGTTTAGTTTATATTAAGTTTATGAAACCATTGTTAGTAATGTCATTTCATTAGGAACTATGTAATAAATTATTCTATTTTGATCAAACTTGTTTAATGATATGTTGAAAGTCATTGCTTTCGCATTATGTGTTTAGTAACTAATTTTTATCAAAATTCAAGTCAAAGAATGATATAGTGACGTCTCTAAATCTATATTTTATCACGTGACAGAGTGTGAGTTCGAGAGCGTTACTAAAACTATGAAATAAAATAATAAATATGAATGCAATATCTTCCAAGAGAATAAAAAAATCTATAAGATAATTGAGTTAAATAATATATGTTTATGAAATGGTAATGCAATAGATAGTTAATGATATTTATCATTTAAGTTTAGAATTTAACATTAGAGCAAAAATAAAAGACACAGAAAAAAACGGTGGAAAAAGAAACTTATAATAAAGAACGAGAAAACTTATATTAGACAACGGATGAGTAAAGGACTTTGATTTTCCTTTTTTTTCTAAATACAGGAATCGAAACTATGGATATATATTTGCTACCTCTTAAAAAAGGCAGCCACACACACACATATATATATATATATATCCAAATCGTAATTCCATCTTGATGGCAGGTTAATAAAGCTATGCATCAGCAATCATTTCTTCTTTTTTCTGTTACATATACATCAGCAATCATTTGATGGCAGTAAGAGTGGAAGAAGTTATATTATCATTAATTACTTGACGGATTTTCCATATTGCTATTGTTGAGAATTCTGTATTTGAATTATTTATTTGAGAAATTTGAAAGTTTTTTACTAAAAAAACATCGCGATAAAAGGCGAGTGCCAATAATAATGCTCAATTCATTACAAAATATCTACACAGAAAAAACCCTCCACCCAAGCTCAATTAATAATCAAATTGAATTAATAATTGAAGTTAGTAATTTCAGATTTAAAAAATAAAAACATTATTACAAGAAATGTTAACATTTAATAATCTACGACATCAATTGAATTATTCGAATCTTACTACTCCTTCCAGCTAGTGATAAAAGAAAAAACTCAAATCCAAATAAATTGTGTGAGAGTGTCACCAATTTTTCATTTCCTTTTCCTTTTCCATTTCTTTTTGCTAAATATGGAAATCGTCACCAATCGAAAATATGTGTGGAAGAGAAAGATACACATTTGTGAATGCAATTGAACAAGAAACCATGGGGACTCGGTGCTTGCATGAACACCAGATAAAAAAGGGCAGGTGCATGTCCCACGCATGATTGAAGTGCCTGCCTGTTCGGGTGTTAGTGCAAAACGCCAGTCAGCATCAAGAAGAAGGGTGGATGTCTCCTCCTTGCTGCCATGCATTATTGGGACTTGAATTGGACCTGACAAGTGACAACACAAGTATTTGGAACGTAAAGCTTTTGATACCATAATATGTATGACCTCATATGTTTCTTATATATACTTCTAAGTTGTTATAAAAGTATGGTTAAATGGACCAGTTGTTTTCTTATCCCCGAAAAATAAATTGGACAGTTGTATGAGCCCGTTTTGTGTTAAGATATGTAAGCTTTTGCTTTAAGTATTATTAATAACAAGTAAAAGGAAAAAAATAGTCATCCAACATACTACATCCAATCATAGTAAGGATTTAATATTTAAGTAGTAAATAATATTTCATTTAATGGATCATAATAATTTAAGTTAACAGTGATCAAGTATTATCAGTCACTAAATGTAATTGATTCAATAATAACAAGATTAATGTAAATAGTGTTATATAATTAAAAGAAAAACTAGTCATCCAACATACTATATACAATCATAGTAAAGATTTAATATCTGAGTAGTAAATAGTAAATCTTAATGGATCATAATAATTAAGTAAACGTTGATTAAGTATTAGTAGTGGGACATGTAACTGATTCAATAAAAATATTTGGTAGTAGAAAATTGATATTAAGTAATAAATTTGTAACAACCTAAATTGACAGGATAAATAATAACCTGTAGTACTATATATTTTAGATCATTTTCATCATACTATAGTAAAATTTTCTAATTTTATTAAATATTTATTATTTCTAAACTGAAATTATATAAATTTTAATTATATTACATTAGAAGTTTGTCCTTTATGAAAAAAAGAAAAAAAATGTCTTGTGCTAAAAGAAGATTATCATTATATATGCACACAATATATTTTGTGTAGGCTACACGCTACTTAACACTTTTTTTTAAGTTTAAAACATAGAAAAATAAAATATTTTTCCTTTTAAGGTACAAATCAACGGGCATATTATTAAGAAAATTAAAGAGGATATGTATAGAGAAAGAAGTTTTCAGTAGGTAGGATTAGCATCCCATATATACAGTTAATCGTTATTGTATATATAACTTGGTTGATCTAACATAGTATATAGCAATTAGACCAATCCAAAACATTTCTTGCTAATTGAACTGTTGAAGCACTGTGTTCATTATCTGTATATCTGTCCAGTTCGATGATTTTAAAATTGAATAATTTCGTAGAGAGAGTTTGAGAGGGCCCTCTCACACCCAATGTTTTAGACTATCAGCTTATATAAAATTTTTAATTATGCAAATATCTATATGTTAGTCATATCCGCTTTTTACCTGGCTCACATGCCGGATCAGGCAATAAAATTTTCTGGTATTATTCTAGTATAACATAATAACCAGAAATGCAATGACAGGAAGTTGCATGTGGTTTTCTTTTTTAAGAGCTAATATTACTAATATATATATATATATATATTTTGATAAATCGTCGTACATTCTATATGATCAGAAAGTTGATGATATTTAATTAAGATTCAAAGTGAGCATTCGTGTGTTAATTAGTATTTTTCGTACAAACATATAAATTAAGTTGTAGATTCATCAGTATTCGATCAGGTTACAATTTTTTAGACCAAAAATTTGGTAACAACATGATTTAATTATGATATATGATATCCAAAGTAGGTATGTTTTTTAAACAAAAAAAAGTAGGTATGTTTCAGATGTCTACAGAACACGGTCCACCGATTCCGGCTCCCGCACCCGATCCATCAGCATCACGACAAAAACGCGAACGAAGCATGTTTCGGGCGATCGACCGAACTTTCCGTCCGTACGAACACGTCACTCGTCTGATCTCTCTGCTAATCGACACGTGGCATTTTTCGATTTGCAAAATTTGTTCCTAAGTTTGCAAATTTAACATTTAAGAAAAAAAAGTAGAAAACCATATCATGTAAACAGGTACACCAAACTTTAGCAGATATATATAATTTCTAAAAGGTTAATATTTAGTTCATAAATGAAAACATATTTTTAAAAGAGATGGAAAATAATATTTTTTTCAAATATTATTATAATATGAATAATAATATTTGTGGGCATAATTCGTCTCCATCTTTTTAACCCGGAAGCAGCCTTTTGGTACGTGCTTCGCTTGACGACGGTTCTCATTAAGGATACGTTGCTCCACGACGCTCTCCACCGTCCCCACTCCTTCACATGGCCACCACATCCTCTCTCTCTCTCTCTCTCTCCACCACTTCATCCTTGCCGTCTTGCTTCTGTCCTCTCTTCCATATCTCTCACTCTTCCAGTGCTCTATGCCTCTATCCTCACTTCACCACCTTCAAAACTACTTGCTTCAAACTAAAACGACATCATACATAGTATAGGACTCAGGAAGGAGAGAGAGAGAGAGAGAGAGAGAGAGAGAGAGAGAGAGTCCTCGGATTCATGGTATACAGTATCCGAAAGTAACTCTTTCTCGCTATTTGATCGATCTCTTTCGTTCTGCCTCTCTCTCTCCCTCTGATATGGTTGCCATCATTTATGGAAGAAGATGCCCCTGCTACTCTCTAAGCTCCACTCCTTCCTCTCAAGGTAATTAATACCTATATATCTCTCTTAATTAATCGACACATGCATGTAGAGGAAACTACTGTACATGTTGGGGAGAAACCACAAATATATATTATACTTGCAAACCATGAAGCTTAATTGATTTACAGATTGCTCACATGTGGTTTTCTCTCTATTAATTAATATTTAATATCATTACCATGCATGCATCATTAAAGATTCATGCAGGAAGTGTAACTGTTGCTCTCGTAATCCCTCTCAAGATATATGTTTTCTTTGAGTTTTTGAAGAGTCAACCTTCCTGAATATTTTGTAACATATACGTGCATGTTAACATGCTTGATCGATCGTATATATATGGTGCAATCAACATTGCAGCTGGGTCAAAGTGCTACTCGGGCACCGGAGCAACGCCCGGTCGTCGGACAGCGACGAGGACTACAGCGTCAGCAATGAGGCCGGCAACCCCGTGCCGCCGCCCGCGTGCGCTCCCGAGTGCTACGCGTGCACGCAGCCGGGCGTGCCGGCCTTCCACTCCACCACCTGCGACCGCGTGCACGCGCCCAAGTGGGAGGCCAACGCCGGGTCCTCTCTGATCCCCATCCAGAGCCAGGCCGACGTGCTGCACAGGTTCCGGTCGACCAACCGCAAGACGTCCTTCGGGCAGGTGCTCGACCCGAGGAGTAAGACGGTCCAGCGGTGGAACAGAGGGATACTGCTCGCCCGGGCGGTGGCCGTGGCGGTCGACCCGCTCTTCTTCTACGCGCTCTCCATCGGCCGGGGCGGCGCGCCGTGCCTCTACATGGACGGGGGGCTGGCGGCCATCGTGACGGTGCTGCGCACGGCGGCGGACGCGGTGCACCTGGCGCACGTCTGGCTGCAGTTCAGGGTGGCCTACGTGTCGAGGGAGTCGCTGGTGGTCGGGTGCGGGAAGCTTGTTTGGGACGCTCGGATGATCGCGGTGCATTACCTACAGTCACTGCGGGGATTTTGGTTCGACGTCTTCGTCATCCTCCCAGTTCCTCAGGTCAGTTGCAGTCTGCAGATAGTAGTAACATAGTAAATAATCATCCCCGGACTGACATGGATTCACAAGTCTCTCTTTCTCTCTCTATATATATTAGACAGAATAAATAAAGTTCAAATAATGTGACAATGAAAAAAAAATAATGATCCCCTTGTAAGTTTAATTTTCTTTTAGAAAGTATGTAAAATTATGGGTGATATTATATATTGTATATGTAGATTTTTTTTTCAAAGAAAGATATATACAAGGAAAGCAAATATTAAAAATAAAAGGATACATATGGAAAATCTCGATACATTACATTTTTTAAAGTATATATACATGTGTATATATATATATATATATATATATATATATGTATATATAAATTAAATTTATCAATAACACTTAAGTTTTTCTTCAAAAGATTTTTTTCCAACAAAGATCAATACATTTTTTTTTACTAAATGAATGAATTCAATCCAAGAGCTAAGATGTATGTTTTTTTAAGAGTGCAATATAAGACACCAATTATTGAGTTATGTTTTGTCTGTTTAATGTCATCTTACCTTTTAGACTCTTGAGTAGCTTGTATAGCTAATATAAGTAATCTGTTATATTTGCTTTTTGCAAAATTTCCTTTGTTCTCTTTGTCATGAAAAGTATCCACTGCTATCTGATAAAAATGGAAACAGAAAGGAAAAACAATAAAAAATAGAAACAGTAGGCAAATGATGGGATTTTAACAGACAGCCATTGTTCAATCAAATCGAATTCAAGTCATAAGTACAACATGCTAATGATGATATATAAGTTGATTCACACAGTGCAATATGTTAGGATCAGACTTGTACAGCTTTTAGCCCCATGTATTTATTTCAGATAAAATAGAGTAGAGCATATCAAAATGCATACAGGTGGTCCATTGGATATGCCAAAAACCATGTGAACTGATGCAGGATATAAAATTGGATCCTCCTCATCAGTACCATAAGTTCAAGTGTGCATGATCTGCCATGTGTTTCATGAAACCTGCATTTTACACCTCTAATTGGAAAGAAGTACCGAGTGCAATGACAGAGAGCATCAACCTGACTATACTTCTAGTTTGTTTCTGGCTTCTGTTTATCTGCATAGTAATCTTAATTTACTGCTGCTGCAAAGTAATTTTCTTCTGCACGGAAAAGATCCAACGCTTGTATCTAGTTCATGAATTTCATTTTGTAGCAAAGTCATTGTTGATTTGTAATTTACCGCTCCTCGGCTTATGGATGATTGTCTACTTCGTATGCATCTTTGCATTGTGGCACAATAATAGTAAGACTTTTAATTTGATTTTCTAGATTTGGGAATGTTGCTCAACTATTTTCTCTATGCTCTTTTGGCTGATCATGATGCAGGTTGTCTTTTGGCTGCTCGTGCCAAAACTGATCGAGGAAGAGAAGATAAAACTTATAATGACAATTCTACTGCTTATATTTTTGTTTCAGTTCCTCCCTAAGGTATACCACAGCATCTGTCTGATGAGAAGGATGCAAAAGGTCACTGGCTACATTTTTGGAACGATCTGGTGGGGTTTTGGCCTCAACCTTATTGCTTATTTCATTGCCTCTCATGTAAGTATATACTTTCATCTGAGTATGTGCAATTTAAACTATGTGATCCTTAAAACAGAATAAATGGTGAAAACAATTTATCGATATGGATACTTAAGAAAAGTATTACCTGGTAGCACTATTAATCACTGAAAGTTATCCTTATTGACATGTTGGTTAATCAGGCAATCAAAGAACTTGAAAAGCAGATTAATTAGTCAAACATTAACAAATGGCCAAATGCCTCAAACTCATAGTTATATAATACACATGCTGGTGAAGACTGTTCCCTAGTGAATAAAACACATTCAAAGTAGTGCACACCAAATCTCACTACAGAAGACTGTAAAACCACCGATGGCAGTATTTGGTTCCTACAAGTCATGACCTCTAATTATGTACAGTGGCTTTCAGGTAGCTGGTGGCTGTTGGTATGTTCTCGCAATTCAGCGAGTTGCTGCTTGTCTTCAACGGCAATGCGAAAAGAACAACAATTGCAATCTTGTGTCGTTAGCCTGTTCCAAGGAACTTTGCTATCACCTGCCACTGCCATCTGGCATGGATGATTTAGCCTGCGAGAGTAACTTGACTATGTCAGTTGGAATGCAGAATATTCCAGTGTGCTTAAATGGCAACGGGCCATTTCAGTATGGAATATATGAGTGGGCTCTTCCTGTGGTTTCAAGCAATTCACTTGCTGTCAAGATTCTTTATCCTATATTTTGGGGCCTTATGACTCTCAGGTGCAAGCTGCTTAAGAAATATACAGAAGCTTTCTTTCTATTTCATGTGACAATAATTTCTAATAAGAAAACAGCATATCATTTTTGGAATTCTCACTTTGATAGAATGATGCTATATGGTATGCATCCTCTACTTACACAACTTCATTCCGCTTGCAGCACTTTTGGCAATGACCTTGAACCAACAAGTCACTGGTTAGAAGTTATTTTCAGTATAATCATAACACTAAGTGGCCTGATGCTCTTCACTTTGCTCATCGGTAACATCCAGGTGATGAGCAACAAAGAATGCCTCTTTGATAGAGCCTCCATTCCACTCTGTTTTAGTATCAATGCACCAAACTTTATGTTTATAAAAATGAACACTTTCTGGATTAGGTGTTCCTGCATGCTGTTATGGCAAGAAAGAGGAAGATGCAATTGAGATACAGGGACATGGAATGGTGGATGAAGCGCCGACAATTGCCGTCGCGCCTAAGGCAGAGAGTCCGCCAGTATGAACGCCAAAGGTGGGCAGCAATGAGAGGGGAGGAGGAAATGGAGATGATCAAAGATTTGCCAGAAGGATTACGACGAGACATCAAGCGTTATCTCTGTTATGATCTAATCAAACAGGTAAAAATTTCAAGGATATATACTGATGCAAATGATCTTCACATATGCAAGCTTCAAGGCATATTTTAATGTCGTGTCAACAAGAGCTACATTGTTATTAGCTTCACTCCACTGATATAATGATCTAGTTCAACTTTGTGAAATCTGACCTGATCGCAGCTGATGCATTTTTTTTCTTTTGCAGGTGCCTCTGTTCCAGAACTTGGATAATCTTATCCTTGACAACATATGTGACAGAGTCAAACCCCTTGTCTTCTCAAAGGGAGAAAAGGTGGATAACATGCGTAACTATGATTAAGAATAATGCATGTATGATTTATAACAGTTCATGATTCAGATTTTTGCGACAATAATGTTTTGGATGAGCAGGTGATCAGAGAAGGTGACCCAGTGCAACGGATGGTATTTATTGTCCGAGGCCAACTGAAGAGCAGCCAGTGCCTCAAGAAAGGCATGGTCACCTCATGCACTCTCAGTCCCGGGAGTTTCTTTGGGGATGAGCTCCTGTCGTGGTGCCTGCGACGGCCGTTCATGGAGCGTCTTCCGTCCTCGTCGGCGACGTTCGAGTGCATCGACCCGACAGAGGCCTTCGCGCTGGACGCGCCGGACCTCCGGTACATCACCGAGCACTTCAGGTACAAGTTCGCCAACGAAAGGCTGAAGCGGACGGCGAGGTTCTACTCGTCCAACTGGCGGACGTGGGCAGCCGTCAACATACAACTCGCCTGGCGGCGCTACAAGGCAAGGACGAGGGGCGCCGCGTCGGTGATGCCGATAGAGCCGTGCGACAGCGAGCGGCAGCTGAGGATGTACGCCGCCATGTTCATGTCGATCCGACCGCACGACCACCTCGAGTGATCATTCATACACTATCACGATACTACGTACCAGTTCTTGTGTGTTTAAAATAACTGTGGCACTTTTATATACAATTCTATCGAACTCAAATCAAACCATGAAGAAATGAATAAGTTAAAAAATATAGTGATATTTCTCTAGTTAGGTTGATAATTTTAAAAATTAAATTTAGAATTATTAATTCTCGTAACATAATTGTATAATCAATTTTGCTAACTAAATGTATTAAAAATAAATTATTTTGATGGTATATTGTTTTCACCAGAAATAAAGAGATAAGAGAAACATAAATTATTATAAGAACTCGAATAATTATATATCAGTGCACTACATTTTTTCATTATATTATACTCGTGACTTTTCTGAGTAGCGTTCTCAAGTTCAACACCATAATATCTTCTAGTCGAGGATTTGATGGTTATGATAATTATTATTTGCAGCGGAAACATAATAATCAAATTTCAAGTTCTATTTTAATAATGGAAGCAATTAAAATATCACACATCATTTATCAATTAAGAAATATAAACTACTCTCACAATAGAAACTTCCATAAGCATAGAATATAAAAGACTCAATATCTTAATATCTTAAATACATCAACAATTCATGGGGATCCTCAGTATATAAATCACATAAGACATCAATAATCTAACACAAGTCTCAAACCATAGCTCAAAGGCTAATATAATCTTGACACAAAGACTCGATAATGTAATATAAGATGAAAGATTCGATAACACATAACATGTACAACCATCTGACACGAGCAACATCATAATCAAGGATCAATCTGAGTCGCCTGCATGAATTCAAAGTCCGGGAAGAATCTCCTAATAAGAGTATGTGAAGGTCGACACCTTCCTGCTAGGGATGTCATAACAAGCATACAATTCAACAATGTACATATCAAAAGTTCATAAGCTTTAGAAATGCAATAACATAACATATTCAGTTACAATTCCATTATTACCACATTATGATCATTATTAATTTTAGTATCAATCACAATATTGATATCGACATAAATATCAATAACATTATTTCACATTAATGCTCGATTCAATTCAATCAATAAATTCATGCGCAATTCATTTTTTTATCTTTTAGACCATGTTCAGTTCTCCAATATAGTTTAGGAGTCAATCAAGATGGGGATTAATATTCCATGTTGCATCAAAGGATTGACATGTACATTGGTCAATAAGGCTAGCTAGGCATGGGTCACCATGCACCCAATGGGTTCTCCAAAGATAATCACGTCCCCACATCTAGGACCAATAAATCAATATGCGAACAATCTATCTGACAATGTGATGGAGTCAAGTTTTTCTTCATGTCGATTTCAATCAAACGGTTTAACACTATTTATAACTAAGCATGCAATTCGATTTCTATGTTAGATTCAATCACCAAATAAAGTTTATTTATAAACATGAGTCCTAATTTGATATCCATAATAAATTAAGGTTCTTTAACATAAAAGTATGGAATGTAATTCACATGATAAACAATTCAATTCAAAAGAAAAAGAGCATAATTATATACAATTTAAGAATAAAAGCAATTCAAAATCAATAGTTAAACCTGAATATTCAGGTACTGTTCAAGACCGTGAAAGACCCTTCACTGGCTCTGAACTCCATTGAATCGTGGGACGTGGCAGTGTATTCATGGTCGCTACAGAAATATGATTTACTTACTATTTTCATGGCATGTTATCTTCACAACCATGAAACCACGAGGTTCACGGGCATAAACGATGATTCATAGCCACTATCAATGAGTGATTATCTTCCCTTATACTTTGCTTGAACTCATGTCATAGGGTGTGAGGAGTCAAATCACGGTAGTGAAATTTTCCTCACGTGCCATGGATTGTGCACTGGTATCCTAATTTGCCCAAACTCGTTTCTCTTCCCTAGAATTCATATTGACACACACTAAATATCATCAATTGCCTTACGTGTGTACATGCAATTCTAACAATAGACCTTAGGTTTTACTCAAATCTCAATATTCCATCTAGCAATTATAAATCCTATGTTTCAATAATCATAAGTGTACACCAACAATCCAAGTAATTAAAAAAAATGGCATATTTAAGTAGACAAAATGGGG
>LTAE01004273.1:0-12422 GCA_001647135.1 Pontederia paniculata | reverse complement strand
ATATATATATATATATATATATATATATGATATAGTATAAGAGATTTACATAAAAGGTATGATAATGATGTTTTGTGCATGAGAAGAAAAAGATGATTATTGTGATTATTTCTTGATTATTAATATGCCTAACAAATGATTAAAGTTAAAATAAAGCGAACATCCGAACACGGGTCGTGTCTTCATGGACCTGATCCGCGTTCTCTCACGAGAATGACCGCATTCGCGCGGGTCTGTCCCCAGTACCACGACAGAGCGAAGAAACACGAGTTGCGTCGCTCCTTGACGCGGACCGCGTTCCATGGATAAAGATGGTGCCTACGACCACTTAACCCTAAAACGGGCTGAGTTGAATTGAAAAAAGGACTATGTTCACCAATGTGGCCATCACGTGAGTCACGATCGCATCGGAGATGAAACATCAGTCGCATCGCACCTTGACGCAAGTCGCGTTCCACGATGGCATTGAAAATAGATGATGTAATGGAATCACATATCGAAAATGAGTTGTGTGCCTTCAAGACGCGAACCATGTTTCATGGGACACAACGACGTAGGTAACTCTAACTATGGAACAAGACGTGTCACTCGACCCAAGCAGTTAGCTTTTCCAGTTTTTTTGAGAATGTCACATTGTCGAAAAGGATTAGTCCGAGACATTGACCTAACATGGGTCACATCTCGAGGGAACATGGATCGGGTCGTAACAAACTCAGACTCACATCGAACATTGATCGATACGGGTAGGACATGGACCATGCTCACCATTAAGCGTGGGAACATTGTGTCGAGAGACCATAGTGGAAACGGACTATTTTATTCTTCAACACAGGTTGTGTTCCCAGAGAAGATGTCTAATGTATTGATATGGACATGATTGTTTGATTGTACTGATTGATTTGATATTGATTGATGATGATAGATTAGAAAGATACAAACAATGACCTAGATTAAGTGATGATAAGGTTTAAAAGAAAATGTTAATGATTGTGACTGAAATTGAGCATGAGGAGGATGACCCCCAACAATTGAGGGATTTATCCGACTATCGATCGAGTTCCTACAGGGACTATTTTATTAAAGACTATTGAGTCCCTCATAGGACTATTGATGGTCTAGCTAACCATATTGGCGTAGGGGAACAAACCGAATCCTCTATGCATTAATAAAGATTCACTATTGATTGAATTGATTGAACAACTTAGGACAAGATAAATAGAAAAGAATGAATTGTGGTTCTAAGTTATTGATTGGGCTGGAACATAGCGAACAATGAAGTTGCATCATGATTTCATGGTGCAATGACGTTCATGTTATTGATGAATTGAAGACAAGGAAAATCAATGATGCAAAGTAAAGTATTGATCAAGCGTGAACATATTAAATGATAAGAATATCGGATATCGTGATAGTGTCATTGATGTTCTCTCCATAGAAAGACTAATGATAATGAAAGAGAAAATATAAAGTAAAGATGGAATTGGACAAGAACATATTGAGCCTGCCAGGCATGATGTTACTGCAACCCAATTGATGTTCTTGTATTGAATTGATGCCATGAATCATCAAGAAGAAGAAGGTAACACATTGTCAAGGTAAAAAGGTAAAGAAAAGGAAGAAAATGATTTATCAATTGTAAATCCTTCTCTATTATGTGTATTTGATTATTCCTATGTTATTACCTTTAAATATTAGGTTTTATCGTTCGTGGGAGAATTCCCTCCCTTGCATTTTGATCTTGTAGTCGATGAGACCAATGATAGGTGATGGCTCTAGTGATGCAGATGTTTGTGATATGATGGCTTGCACATAATAGGAATATAGTCTTGAGTCAAGCAATGTAATAGAATATTTTGTTTGGCTAGACTCATTTATAGAGTTTTATTTTAAAGTTATTGCTTTCGCATAATATGTCTACATTGAAAACCAATAATTGGTCAATTGTTAAGCTAAAGAAGAATGCCGTAGCGCCTTCAAGTCTATACTTTGCCACGTGACCAGGTGTGAATTTGGGAGCATTACAATAAGGACCATTAGGTTTCAATATGATAATGGAAATTCAACAATTTACACGTGAGCATGCAATTGTAATTATAATCTTAACCTACTAATCCATTTAACACTTTATCAAACTTAGGTTTTGATGACCATCATAGATGTTAGGGTTTTGACATAATAAGGGAAAATGTACATATGTGCATACAATTCTGGAAATAACCCTCAATTTTGACTACACCTTAATGTTCCATCTAACCATTTATAAATCTTAACTATCAAAGTTCACTACAAATATGATAGTCTAGTAATTTACATGTGAGTATGCAAATTTAACATAACCCTTATGTTTTCATGTTCCTATCTAGTCGATTTTCTTAAAACAATCAATTCAATATGAAACAAAACAACTAATTCCATATACAATCACATCAAGCACATATATGCAAGCTCAATCCAGCAATCAAATTCCCTTTTTTCCTACTCCATGTACAAAAACTAGGAGCCCTTAGTGGAGTGCCATTGATTCTAAAAAAAAGAATGCCAAATGCAATTTGTGAAGAGAAGTGGATCCCTTGCATAATTTAGGGTTTTCGACTAATTTTTTTTCTTCTTCCCTTTTAATCCTTGCCCTTTCTATTTCTTCCAAAATTAGAAGCTTCTAGATCTTCTTTTCCATGCCTTAGTAGTCCCTTTCTCTCCTTTAAATCATCCTTGAAGAGCTGCCACCATGGGAGAGAGTTGAAGCTTCAAACCCAAAGTATTGGAGAGGAAGAGATGAAGGACAAAAGAGAAAAGAGAGGTGGACAAATGAGGGTGTCATGGCTGATTTATAGGTTTTATAGTAGGTATAGTGGAACTTTTCTTGGGTTCAATAGGGTTTATTTGGTGTAATGGGCCATTAGGTCATTATTCATTGTCGTTTGGCATTGAAATATAAATTAGAGGAATATCAATATATAATTCAAAGAATACATTATTCTATTTTAGATATTCTGATCTATGTTTGATTAATAGACATATATTTTATGGATTAAACACATTCTTATTTTGCATAGTGTTTGGATGGGATTAGAATAAAAGACAAACTAGGGCACTAATCTAAACAAATTATAATAATGCAGTAGGTGCCTAGGAACAATATATATGAAGGAACTTGGGATTACAATTAGCATGTTTAGTTGAGAAAAAATGATGGTATTGGCTAATTGCACGCACCCCAAAACACTTTACATATAGTTGTATACAGTCTTTTTTAATGAACTAGTTGAGATTACTTGACGAAGATAAAAAAAATTAGTTCCCATCACAAAGATTTCGCTCTAAAGAATGTATGTCATCTCAAATCGCAGGTCTAACTATATCGGGTGAAATTCTTCGATTATGAAAGCCCATCGAGATTTCGTGTTGACTCTGATGTCATGGATGGACATGCCGATAGGGGTGATTGGTTAGTGACCTTGCTGTTGGATTGCGTTGAAACTCAAATGGAGGCCGAGAACCATTTCCTCATATCAATAGTAGGTGGACAATGCTTTTAATCCTTCCGCCATTTGAGCATCATCGGAGCAGTAGAGGATCACCGACAACTCCTAGACAGACCCATCTCATGGTGAGCAACACGATTACATCTGGTATGCTGAATGAGCATTATTAAAGGTCTAGTTAAATGTGATTTATAATCTGTTATAGTTAATTTATAGCAACTAGGTTAATAAATTAGATTAAATTACTAATAAATATGGCGAATATGGGCTAAGTGGGATTAAGGTTCAATCAAATGGATATTCATATGTGAGGTATTAGTATGATAAGTATTCTAGTTAAACAATAGTTGATGAGGTACCAATTGAACTAAAATTATTAATAACTAACTTAATTAGCAAAACTAATTCGGAGGGCCATAATACGAAATAAATTAATGAGTAGAAAATCAGCAAATAAATGAATTAGGGTAGTATAAACATATATGTATAATTAGTCTGATTGTTAGTCATAATCTTATATAAATTAGCAAGTAGTTGTCAATATATATGTAGCTATGAATTTTGATAAGTATGTCAGTCCAACAAGCACTAATAATGATGAAATATCAATTGTTTTAAAATAACCTAATGTAAATTGAATAAGACTAATTACGAACCACGTGTGCAAATGAGTTAGTGTAGATATAGAATTAGGTCTATTACAATTTAATGAATAAGTAATAGTTAATTATAGCTTAACCATATGTATATAATGAATAAGAGTATTTACTATTTAATCAAAAAATTGAATGAACAAGTATATTCACACACACATAAATATATATATATATATATATATATTGTATGTATGTATGTATGTATGTATGTATGTATGTATGTATGTATGTATGTATGCATGTATGTATGCATGTGTGTATGTATGATATGCCGTATCCAATATCAACATATCCAAAAGGATCATATGACTCAAAATGTATATTAGTTATTCATGATGTGTTCCATGTGAAAAATGATGTCATGAGCATCAATCGTCATCTTCATCTCTTAATCTGTAGGATCCGAGTACAGGAAAAAAATAAGGTATGTCTCCCGTGAGCAAAGACTCGTATGTAGGGACAATAAACAAAAATAAATGCATATGATGGAATTTTAAAATTATCAAATGTTAAATGCATATAAAGACTATTCATATAAATCATAGTGCAATCCATATAAGTAGGATATCTAATTCGTACACATAAATCCACAATTTACAAATTTTATTTTAGAAAACACAAAGATATCATATGCAAATCATATGTCATATTATTCATATAAAAGATAAGGTACATTTGTAAGCATGATCAATCCATGCATATATAAATCCATAATTCACAATTTCCCTTTCTTTTTGAAAACACATAAGATCTCATAAGTAAATCATATGGCATGTTCACATCTTTTCTTTTCATTTATTATCTTTACTTATCATATTCACCGTTGGAACTACGATATCATGTCACATATCTGTGCACCATAGGTCTCTCTTTGGACCATTATCCCATAAGGATTATTCATTTGAGACGCAAAAATGGTTCCATTACTTAGGAATTCCGATAGATAAATTCTGGAAGTGGCCCCACAGATTATTTCGTGTGGCACTTAGTTTCAATTCTACCGGTATCACCTCATATATCAGTGCACTATAGGTCTCTCTTTGAACCATTAGCCCCCGTAGGGTTTGCTATTGATTACATGATGTTGAATAAGGTCAGAGTAAAGAACAAATATCATTTACTCGTATTGACGATCTTTTTGATGAATTGACATATATTGTTATCTTTACCAAATTTTACGTATGCACTAAATATCATCAGTTAAGAATAACTGAAGAAAATATTTCAAAAATTGCTTTCAAATCTAGGTATGGTATTATGAATTTCTAGTAAGACCATTCGGTCTAACGAATCCACCAGATACATTTATGAATATGCTGAACAAAGTGTTCAGATAAATTTGACATTGTATTTGTAAATGACATTAGGATATTCCCTAGATAAGAAGCAACAAAAAGAACATTTGAAAATTATGTTGGAAACTTTACGGCAACATAAATTATATGAAAAGTATTCAAAATGTGACTTTTGGATGGAACAAATAATGTTTCTAGGCCATATTGTATCAAAGGATGAAATTTTAGTAGATCCATCAAATGTTGAGACCATGATATAATGAAATAGACAAAAAATTATTGCCGAAAATAGGAGATTTACAAGACTTTTCAAATATTTCGGCACCTTTAACTAACTTGTCGAGGAAATGCGTAAAATTTGTATGATCACCTAAATGTGAATCAAGATGAAAAAGAGATTAACTTCGGCACCTGTGCTAACTATTCCATTAAACTGGTGATTTTATTGCTTTATATCAACTGTGATGGTCTGAACTTTCAAGATGTGTTATATATAACTTTCGCTACTCTAGTGTTAAAGTCGTTACAGTTAATAGTATCAATGCAAGGTTCCATGTGCAAATCTCATGAGTAGCCACCCGAAGATTCAGGATCTAATTTTGTGGCTTTGTAAAATTTATATTGATTATGTCTATCAATGTTAATTAATATAAATAAAATTATTTGACTTGTGATTGTAGGTGGATGCCAACCACTCTAAAGAGGAAATGACACCTAATGAACAAGAAGTCATCATTAATAGGTTGATAGGTATAATTGAGTCTATGAAGAAAGATCAGAGTGCTAGTGACTTTACTAACACAACTTTCTCATTGATAATTTGATGAATTTGTTTATGATTATGTAGAGTGTTAAGCATACTAATATTATTTTTGATTAAAGAGTATCTCACTTCTTTATTTTTTAGTAGCATGCATCTAGGACTTAGACTCATACAAATGAATTGGACAATAATTCTGCATATTCCACAATATTTAAAAGATATATTCATTCTTATTTTCATTTGAAGGACTTATCCTTTACGATATTTCTTAGGTATTTAAGTACTTTGTATGAATTTTGATTTTATTTTATGTCAAAGAAAATGCACTTTCGAGATTCTTTCATAATGTAAAATGATATGTTCCAAGTCTGTTATCTTTCCCATGGAACAACAACATCAATTGGCTATTAATGACAGCGATCTACATCATGATCCAGGATGATATCGTCGTCTTGTTATATGGCTTATATACTTGACTATCACTTGACTATAATTATGTTATTCAGTTCGTACACTTTCTCAATTCATGCACGAGCCTCGTCAACGACATTGTGATGCTACTATCCGAGTTTTACGCTATTTAAAATCTTGTCTAGGTGTTGGAATTTTTTTGCAGCCTACTTCTTTGGATCTAGTTGGTTTCAGTGATTCTGATTAGGCTAGTTATCTCGTCATTAGATGATCGACTAGTAGATATTTTGTCTCTTGGAGGAAATCCAATCTCATGGAAATCTAAAAAGCAACAAACAATTTCTAGATCGTTTACTGAAGTTGAATATCGTGCTCTTACTGCTGCTACAAATGAGATTTTGTGGCTTAAAGCTCGTCTATCATTTTTGAAGATTTCTCATCCTCATTATATGGGTCTCTTTTGTGATAATCAATCAACTCTTCATATTGTTGCTAACGATGTCCCTCATGAATGAACGAAGTACATCGAAATTGATTATCATTTCATTTATTATCATGTTCAGTCTAAGGCCATTGCCATATTTCATGTACCTACTCAGTTGCAATTAACTGACATCTTTACAAAAGCATTGGAAAGAGATCATTTCCAATATCTTTGTGGCAAGTTGGCATTAAGAATTTGAATGTGCCAACTTGAGGGGGAGTAATAAATTAAGAAAATCATCATGAATTTTCTACTGAATCTCCTTCAAAAGATCATCAAAATATCCACCATGCAATTTTTTAAAATATCAAATTTTATTTTTTTTGTACAGTTATTTTCTGATTTGTCTATATAAACTCCAAAATCAATGAGAAAAATGAGAGGTCAAATTTCGACCATGTACATTTGCTACATTTTCTTTTAGTTTCATCTCTGATTTCTTCTTTGGAAATTTTTTATTTTTCACAAACTCATTCGTAAAACCTTATAACAAAATACTAAAGCTAAGTTTCATCAGCTTTAGAAAAAAATATTTAGCATATGAATCCCATGATGGAAAGCATAAACTTCACAAGTTGGAAAACTAACAATTGTTACAAATAGAAACTTCTTAATATAAATGGAAGTGTTGTGACCTTGTTATTTTGAGCCTGAACTAGATCCCATATCGTGTTCATCCTCCTTTTAAACTATTTTTCCCACTTAATCTCTTGCTTGAGCCATGTTTCTTTTCATAGTCACTAACAATACAGGTGATAGTTTTATTTGGGGCATCCATCCTAGCTTGAAGCTATTTCAAATTTGTCCAAGGTGTGGCAAACCTTCCATATTTGGCCTTGCTCCAAAATGGAGTGTGTGGTAAAGTTTCCATATCCAACCTTGCTCCAATACGAAAGTTGTGTCAAAGTTTTCACATTCGCCCTTGCTCTAGAACAGATGGTCTCGTATATTTCCATATTCGGCTTTGTTCAAAATAAAAAGTGTGGAAGATTTTCAAATCTTCATGTTCCTACAATAAAGCAAAATTAAACCACATAAGTTCTTGACGTTTAGGCTTATTCGCAATTAATGAGATAATGAAGGTGGATAAATATGAAAAATGGTGTAACTAGTATTGAAGCATATACAAGCGATATTAAACATGCACGAAAGCTATTCAAATGCATGAGAGTGTGATGCATGTTGTAACCACTTACCAATATGAAAAATATTCATGATGTAATGCATATGCATGCAACCTTCCATGGTTGAGAATCCATTGCTTAATCAATTAATTTATAATATTTTTTGGAAAATAGTCCTCTAAAGCTATAATGTTTTTTTTTCGCAAAATAGAGAAAAAAAACATCAAAGATCTCATAAACTTGATCAACCCCACAATTATATTCTCATATGTATTTCATAATTGGCTTCTACCACAAATGAAATGAAATCACAAGGATGTAGGTTTGTTTCATTAGTTTTAGGATATCTTCCTTCATTAAAGAGACATTATTTTTTTTCAGGTCAATTCAATTAAAAGTTGTCATTAAAAATATTAACACTCTATTATACAATATCCCAAGCATATAACAATATTCGTAACTCATTTGAGAGCAATTAACGAATGAATATACATGTAGCTATGAAATAAAACCTATAGGAAAATTTGTAAATAATCAATTCAGGTATAGGAAAACATAAATAAACAAAGAAAGCATACTCATTAAAGATATTATCTTTCTACTTCTTACTATTTGTTTTAAAGTATAGCTTACCTAAAGGAATGCAAGAAGATGATGAACAAGATGTTGGACCTTCAATATGGATCCATATTGGGATCGAACTCTAAGCCTCAGTCAAGCAAATATACTTCAATGTGCAATCTTCTGGCACCTTAGCTAAGAAGCCCCTCATAATTGAAACTCAAATTCTCCAAAGCTCTTTCTTCTAGTCACAAGAATATGGGAAAGTCATTTTACAAATGAACAAATATATAGTCATTTAAAAGATAAGTATGAATCTTCTAATAAAGAAAAAAAAGATATAGATGAATGCATATATAGTAATTAAGTAAATCTATTATTTATTTAGAAAACAAAAAGGCGATCACTATTCATACAATAACAAACAAACATGAATAGCACATATGCATGTAGATGACATTTCAAAGTAAAAACATAACGAACTCTAATGTATGCCCATGATACCCTATTTGTCTTATTTAAAAAAGAAAAAGAAAACTGTCGACCAAGGTTATCCTTTTCATATATCAAGATATAAATATTCATCCTCTTTTTTTATTAAACCATGTGTCTTCAATCCCTCATCTTTATTTATTTGATCTTCGATTTTGCATTATAGTTCAAGGCTGCATTGCACTAGCTATACTAAATAATAATTTGGCTTGATATGTAAGCTTAGTTATATGGAACTTGTTTTAAATCGAGTCATAGCAAATTTGAAATCTAAAAAATTCAATTTTCCCTAAGACATCTTGATATTCTTATAATATAATAAAATAAATATTATAATTTCATCAAATGACGTTACACGTTGTAATAAAATTTAATTACATTTAGCGAATGAATTTAATTTAATTCACATACATTTCTAATTAATTTCCTACTCTTATTCATCCTTTCCTCCTCATCTTGAAGGACATTATCTTAATTAATTATATAATAGTACTTATGAATAATTGTCAAAGGTTATGTAACAATGTATTTATATTTATGTAGAAGCCATAGTTGGATCACAAAATTTAAATCATCATTTACAATTATTCCTCATATGATTTAATAATAATTGATTCTTGACATTTGAGGCCAGATAGTGTAATTAAATGATAATATAACTTATACGTGAGTCCACTTCTTATTATTTTTGTTAATTGTACAAAGATAATGCGTAATGTTGCAATCATTTGTGTAAAATTAATCATCAAAATAATTCAACTCGCAATTCAAAAAAAATTGTTATAAATAAATAAGATAAAGGAGAAAAATTAGGGGGAAGTTTACTCAATTCTCACAATCTCTCCCATGTTTCTCTCAACCCCCTTCCCCTCTCGTTCTCAATGTGGATCTTTGTACCTCATGTTTTTGTTGGCCTAGGGAAAGACAAATGGGTCATCCGGCAAGAAAAAATGACCAACAGAGAGAAAAATGCCAGATCCCCGATAAAGTATGTTCTAGAGTGGATCCCTCGTAGATATGAAATTTTCAATAAATGAATTATGTTAAGTTTCAAATTGATTTATTTAATTATAGTTTGATATATTTGCTTGCAATCCCGATTAATATGATAAGATCATTGGGTCTGAGTTTCTATTTATTAGAGTGATAAATTAAGAGTGCACAAACTATGGATCCAAATCTATGATGTCTGGTATGAAAATCAGTGTTCTCCAATCACATGACATCGTCATTGTCACACCCACGCCATGCTTGATGGGTCGGCATATGGTGTCATTGTATCCATATTAGCGAAGTCGAACCCTATGACATCAATGGTTGTCGATCTGGGATATCTAATGGTTGCACGAATGCTTATCGTTTAATTTGATTTTCTAGTCATGTCTCAAGTGTTGTCGCACCATGTGACAAACTTGGCAATGCAGGCATATACACTCCTTGCATCTTAAACCCATTTCAACCTAACCAACTAGATGTTGCACATAAGGTTTTTTGCGGCATCATTGTCGATGACTAGTGTTACATCATCACTCGGAGTGTACTCAAACTGACCTAGATATCATACTTGCAATTGTTAATACTCGCCTTAACTGACTTAGATATTAGACCTGCAATTGGTAAATGGATGGATCATTGTGGGTAAACTTGCATGTACAATTTATGGAAAAAACATACACTCATTTTAATATTCAAAAGTTGCATATGCATTGAACAATAAACAACATAAGCTTGTTTTTTAATGGATAAAACAATTTAAGTTTCTAGAAAAATCATGTGTGCTAATTATGCATATAAAATCGCTCGCAAGTGTACTAATCATATCAAGTAATAGTTCAATGGTGAGTTGAGTATCGATCACACGAGGAATTTGTCTATCCTAAGTTAATTCACTCAACTAATGAGAGGGTACATTGGTTGGGATAAAATGTGGTTAAAAGTATATAAAATAAAAAAAAGATGATAATGATATGATCAATAAGCATCAGAAGATGATGTCGACAAACATTGGTCAGGATGAATAATCAAGAGAAAATCAGGTTTAATTAATAAACATTTATTTTTACCAATTCTCAAGAGGACTAGGGCTCACTAAGATTTGATGTCCTCTCCATAATGCAACAACTATCTCAATTCTACTAGACTATTGTTTTTCTCCAAATTGTCAATCTAGCCTATCAGCGTTTGAGATGCTTTAAGTTGAAATCCTTGAACTATGGATCATTCCTCTCTAGAATGTTAATCTCAAAGACCTCACACCCGGTATTCTTCTCCAGGATGCTACTAGATATGATATGCAATGCTTGACTAAAATAATTCAAAATTCAATTTTAGAAATCAATTGATAATCATGACCATATCATTCCTCTCCAAGATGCTAGCAGATCACAACATCACAAGAACTCATTAAAAGCATTAAAACACGCAAGGCATACACATGAGGAATTGGTTCAAAATTGAACTTTATATAAAAACTAGGGTTTTCCAAGTTTTCCCTTTTTAAAATAAAAATCTCCAGTCACGGTCGTGATTCCTAGATCATGGGTCATGATGCAACAAGAAGGAAAAAAGACGTTTTGGTCACGACCGTGACTATTGAGATAATGGGCCATGACATTTCAACAATGTTCAGTCATGAGCGTGACATTCCTATCACGGACCGTGACATTAGCCGATATCAATTAAATTCCTTCGGTCACGACCGTGACTATTTGCGGAGAAAATTAAAATTATTATTTTTAGGGCAGTTTTTATCCCAAATTAAGTCATATCTGCCCCAAAGCAAAGTTTGTTATTTTAGGACTCTCCTAACTTATAAATATCATTAGAAAACATCAATCAAGGGGGATTTATCATCTACTAGAGAAAATTGAAGAGAGATTTTGAAGAGAATTTGTGAGAGAACTGTAGGATCACTTGGCACCAAGAGGGGGGGGGGTGAATTGGTGTAATAAAATCTTTAAAATAATTTCACAACAAAAACGCGGAAGCTCAAAATTTATTTATCGCAAAGCACAAATCCAAGCGGTAGAATAAGTGCAATAGTGATATAAGTGAGAATGCAAGATAATAAGTAAGACAAGTAAGAGAGAAATGCAAACTAAAGACAAAGGAATTGTTGACGAGGTTCGGCCCCAACTTGGCCTACGTCCCCTCT
>LTAE01004272.1:4041-26415 GCA_001647135.1 Pontederia paniculata | reverse complement strand
TCATATATATATATATATATATATATATATATATATATATATATTTAAGGAGGCCCAATGTGTCTCAAGAGAAGGGTTAGAGGTCTGTTTGATTTAATTGATAAATGATATAATGCAAATAAGAAGTTTAAGTGTTGAAACTTATTTTAAAATATAAGTAGTTATATATTTGGATAAAAATATTGATAATAATCAACAAGTAATTATAATATTTATTAAAAATAAATATTGACTAAGGTAGTTTTAAAATTATACGATAATAATATTAAAAAATAAATAAAAGACTAATATAGTTAGTTAAAAATAATAAGTCAACAACTTTAAAAAAAATCCTAATCAAAATTATGATTATAAAATTTGGATTAAAACAATCCGGCCGCTATCGGGCTAACATTGAATCGAAAAAACTTTTAAATAGTTTTGGACCGATCAAAACGCGGTTAAAATCCGATTCGACCAGCGAAACCGGCGGTTTGGTCTAGTCCGGGAGCATAAAAAAACCGGTTCGTTTTTACCAAAAGCCTAAAAATTATCTTTACTGTATACAGTATCGAACAGAGGCCTCTCTGCCCTTGCCCTAGAACCAGACGAGGACCGGCGGCGGCGACGGCGACGGCGACTCGCGGTAACGAGGGCCAGCAGCGATCGGCGGTGACGAAAACCGGCTCCCTTCACTCCTTATTCGGTTAGTACTCTCTCTCCAAGCCTCCAACGTCCAACCTCCCGTCGGCGACCTCCCGTGCGCGCGTCTCAGGTAGGCCGCGCGCGGCTTGGAGCCGCACGCGACCAGGTCGCGTGTGTCACAGACGCGCGCGCTCAGCAGGCCGCGCGTGACCTGGCCGTTCTCGCGTGGCCTGGAGGTGAGACGCGCTCGACCTGGCGTCCTCCAAGCTACGCCCGACTTGGAGGTCAGCCGCGGCATGTGCCATGAACCGCTCATCTTCTACTCATATTTGCAAATTACATATTATTCATTCTTTAGGTTAATGTAAAGTTACTTTTTGTTCAATTGATTAAATGCTAGAGTAATTGATTATATTGTTATGGATCATATGCTACTTTGTTAGGTTTCGTTGTGTATTTAATTTTATTTATGTTACTTTGTGCAATTAATCAAATTCTAGTCATTGAATATATTGCTATGTATCATATGTACCATTTTCGATTTAAAATATATTTTATTGTCACCCGAGGAGCTATCTGGGTCGATTTGCGGTCCGGGTTTTACAACCTTGATCAAAACCTCCTTCCGTCCTCCTCCACCTTCATGCGCGCCAGCACTGCTCGCGGGCAGGAAGGCCTTAGGGCTCCCTGTTTGTGAGCAGGAGTGCCAGACATGTCTTCGGACCTCCTGCTCGCAGACAGGGGGCATTATGGCTTTTTTTTCGGTGACAGGCTTTGATAGCTGCATCTTCTGTTATATGCGTGTGTTATAAATTGATAATTTTTATGCTATATTTTCCGTTTGACATGATGAAGATGATGGCAAATTGGCGATGTGATTTGCTGATTATTTTTAATGTTTGGCGACCTGTTCTCAATGTTTGCTTATTATTGCTATTATATATTTGTAGAAAAGTGCAAATTTTATTTCTGTTATTTTGATAGCTTGATTCTTAGAAGCTGCTTACTTTTGGTAACTCGGATCTTGGTACTTTGATGTTTTGCTAATTTGATAGCTTGAAAGTCGGAACTTTTTCTTATCATTCTTTATTTCTAAAGAAATTGTTGTCTGTTATTTTTTTCCATGCTAATAAATACTTTAATATATCAATAGCAAAATCTGGTAGTCGTGTTACCGCCACCGCCACCATCCACCACCAAGACCTCCAGTCTGTTTGTCACTACACGGCCAGATGGCGAAGAAATTGGGGAAGAAGGCGAGGAAGTTCGCCAAGAAGAACCTCCAATCCGTCATGAAACGAAAGCGCATGCTCCATGCCAAGTTCTCCAGGAAACTTGCCCCCCGTAAAGTTCTCAATTTTTGTGTTTTTTTAGTTTAGATTTGTATGCGTACTGACAGATATCTGATACAATCTCCCGAATTGGTGGAACTTTGATTTTTACACAGGCGGCAACCTGATTGCTGCCGATGAGGAGAAGGCAAAATTGGATGAGCAATCCAAAAGGTGAGAGACTTCTTTTTACATTGATCATAATTGGTGCCTGGTACATGATGCTGCCTGCAGGATTTGTAGCTTCTTTCACCATTCTTGAGTGGAGGTGTCAGATGTTTAATATCTCATTTCTCCACTGTAGAAATTCTGAAGGAAGGATAATTAATGAACCTGTTTCTGGCAATGATCTTGATAGTCTATTTGTTGAAGATGATGATATTTTAGATGATAATGTTTCAGATAGTGATGGATATCTTTCAGAGGTATGTCGTCTCAACCCGTGCCCTTGTTTTGGCTTTCCTGGAATTACTTGTTCATAACGTATAAAAGATGTTTCATGACTAAAGAGTATAAGTGAAAATCATATAGTGAAACCACTGTCAGATAATTCCTGGAAATTGTCATTAGTAGCGTAATTAAAAACAAATTCTAGTGCTGTGATATTTATGGACATTACTGTCTTCTCAATACGTTCTTCCTATACCTGAGTAAATTATAATATAAGTTATTATTGTATTATTAAAAGGAAAACACATCTTATTCATCGGTGGAAAGTAGTTAATGGTTATTACTTTATTCTCCAGTTGTTCTTCCTATACCACAAGAAGTTATGATATAAGTTCTTATTTCTTGATATTTGAGGTAACTAGTTTAGTTGTACTAATATTCCATCCTGATCAGACTACACATTTTTATTGGTACAGGGGTCGACTTATTAAGTTAATGTTAATAACACAATTTGGCATCAGATCATATATAACGCTGCAGGGCAGACTGCTTTTTTTGTGAATTTTTTATATCCATTTTTTTGTTCCGTATCCATGATCATCTAAGTATAAAGTGTTCAATCAATTGTAGTAATCTTTGTATTTCTTTCATATTTAGCCCCAACTGTTTTATCATCAATTCCAGGTGGAAAGAAGTATTATGTTCTAACCTTCTAAGTTAACTTTGTATCAACAACTTTTGTCCTGATGCCTTATGTTTTTTCCAGGATGATGAATGCCCTTATATTTCTGGGAGTGAAGATGATAATGATTCTGAAGGTGTGTATACTACTAAATTTATATGAACACTCTCCTGATTAACCTCGGTATAACTTGATGAGAATAGATGCAGAGAGGTGCGATGATGTAACTGTACTGAAGGAAAACACAAAAACTCGCCAGAAAATTGCAAAGCAGAAAAGCAAATTGGAGAGGCTACAAAAGAAGGTGATTGTGATCTGCATGTTCATTAGTTATTGCGTTTTTATTAGTCTTCTATGAATTCTTCTGCAGGTTCTATAATGAACTCGGCTATAATTTTTTTCTTCAAAAAACAATACTTAGCTATAGTTTGTTGACCTGAACTTTCCTGGTTTTTATCTGGTTTGATGTACATGCTTGTTACTTGTTGGAGTTGCTTTTTTCTTTTTGTGACAATTCATCGAGATATTTTCTTTCTTTTATGCTTTCTCTATCTTCATTGTATTGTGTTGCTTTCATTCTATGGTTCTTATATTTGTTACCTATGGGTTTTATTAATTAATAGGATAGGACCTGCTAAAGGTAGTTAGCTAGAGGATGTGCTGCTTTGTCCTTTAGATTTGTGAACTCTGGTTGGACATCTGGCGACTTTGAAGTAGTATGCATTTGGGACTTGTGATATCTCTACTTGATGATGATTTTACAATCCAAATTTACATAAATTTGTTTCTCAAACAAAATAAAATCACACAAACTGAAACTGCGAATTTCCATATTTATATTTACTCACAGGAGGCTGAGTCCCATACTTTCACTTGTTCATGCTTTCTCTGCTGCTTATCATTGACATAAAACTGTTATTACTCTTTTGAGATCCTGTGGTACTAACAACCTTTCATACATCATGGCACTGTAGGACCCAATGTTTTTGTCGTTTTTGGAGAGTTTAAAATCAGAGAGGAACAAGATAAAGGATGCAGAAATGGTAAGTTATTATATTTGCAATTTTGTTAGTCCTTTTCTATGATAGATAAAGGATGCATCTTCTTTGTTACCCTCAGAAAACATCATCTCTGTTGATGCAATAGTATATAAACCAAACTATGCATACAGGAATGTTCTTGTTGAAACTTTGGATTGACACATGTATGTTAGCTATCTTATTCCTTTTTTTTAAATGATGATATCTCTTATTTCTGTAGGCTGTTGAGGGCAATAATTTAAGTCTGATTTCAACATTTAAATTGGCTTTTATATTTCTCTTGCATGGTAGTCACTCAAATTATCACTAAGAAAAATTGACTTAATTGTTCGCTTCATGACTTATTTTTGCATATGCCACTACCACCAGTGAAAGCAAGATGTGCCTTCATGATACATATTATCAGTTATTTGCTGCAAATTTATTGTTCTTCATAGTCTCATGTTTGGAAAACATGTTATATACAAGGCGACAACAAAAAACTGCATTACCAAATTACCTTCAGTTTCTAGAGATGATATATTTTAACAGGAAGACGACTAAAAACTCTATGACCAAAGCACCTTTAGTTTATGGAAATGATAGCGTTTGAGAATTCTTGTTTTTTTTACTTAACCTCCAAATACTTGATGTTTAGTTATGACAATGTCCTAAGAACAATTCATATGCTAGTTTTCAGATGAAGAAGGTGATATCAGTGATTTAGAGGAAACAGGAGCAGAAGAAGTCCTAAGTTCACAAAACGGCAAGATTCTTACATGCTCTACGATAGATGTATGGTGTTGGATGGTTTTGGAAGAGCCAAATTGTTGTGCACTTCCTGCACTGATGAATGCTTACAGGGCTGCTTGTCATTACGGTGTTGATGATAGTTCTTCACCGATGATTCCAAGTAGAAAGGTTTTCTCCAAGATCTTGACCTTTGTTCTAGTGGAGGCAGATGGTATTTTCTGTAGGCTCTTGGGAATTTCTGGTCATTTTGGCAAAGAATCCCTCTTGAAATTTGCAAACAAGTCAGAATGGAAAGGCACTAGACCAGTGATCAAGTCTTATCTAAGAAGTTCCCTATTTCTTCTGAATCAAGGGACTGACAATCAGATTCTTAGTTTTGTCTTATCTCAGCTCAGAGGTTCTGTTGTGTTCTTTGCTGCTTTTCCTGCACTGGCAAGGAGGCTTATTAAGGTACTATGTGATGTCAGGTTTTAATGGTTATATGGTCTATGTCTAAGCCAATTAGATATGAAATCTGGCGAATGATTCAATATATTTTCTATTTACATGACCTTGAGATAATATTTGGTCATGAGAAACTTCATCATGATTTTAACAAACCAATCATTAAGAATATTATATCCATAAATTACAAATTGTTTCTTCATTTGCATAATATGATGAAATTTGGTGTTGCAAATTCGAAGTTCTAACCTCTTGTACAGCTATTGTCCTAATTGCTCTGTCTTTATCATGCTGAAATTTATTCTTTTACTTAATTTTTGGGTGCAGGTCTCTGTCCACCTGTGGGCTACCAGTGATGGGAGTTTGCGTTCTGCCTCCTATCTCATTCTAAGAGACATTGCTCTGAACTTATCTTCTGATTACCTTGATTTCTGCTTGTCAAAAACATATAGAGCTTTCATTGCACATTGTAAGTTTGTGGAAATGAAAGATTTAAACCATATAGAGTTTATGCTAAACTCCGTGGTGGAACTTTATTCTTTGGACATTCAAAAATCATATCAGAAGGTGGCATTATCTATGCAGCAGTTGGCAAGTATCTTGAGATGGGCCATTAAATCAAAGAAAAAGGTTTGTGGTATCTCAAGTTTCTTTTTGTACCAATATCTGATATTTGTTTTTTTTCTCTTTTTTCATGAGTTGCAAGTTTGTCTGGTGAATATTCAACATGTATTTTAAACCATTGCATATCACATATGCTTAAAGAAAAGGTTTGCTTAATTGCTTTAAGTAATTTATTTGATTTTAATATACAACTGTTTGTTTATATAATTATTTCATACGGAAGATCATATATGTCCTCTAATTGTTGTTTCCTGATGATCTAATTATTTTCTAGGAGGAGCTCAAGAAGATACACAGTTGGCAGTATATTTATTGCACAAGATTGTGGGTTAAGTTCATTTCCTGTAACTGTGAGGAACATGATCTCCAGCAATTGCTTTTCTTGATTATTCAAGTTGTAAGAGGGATAGTTTACTTATTTCCTGGGAAAAGATATTTGCCTTTACGGTTTAAATGCGTTCAAATGCTGAACCAACTTTCTCTTTCATCTGGAGTTTTTGTTCCTGTTGCATCAATTATTTTAGACTGCATAGAATTCAGAGGGGATATTGGTGTTAACGCAAAACTGAAAGAACGAATCAACTTTTCTTCATTATTGAAGGTCAGTTTAGTTCATGAACCATATATTATATTCTTCTTATTTTCCTTCTTATTTTTATATTTTGTACGTGAAATTTGAAAACATATATCTGAAATTTTTTGTTTATTTATCACTGCTTAGAAGATCAGGTGTTTTTCCAAAATCTGCTGTCAATGGTCAAGATAATATATTAAGTGCTGATGATGGAATCATTTTCATATGATTTGCATAGTGGTTGACCTATGGTTATGCAATCTTGCCCTTTTTCAAAACGATGAGAAAATGATAAACTTTGAAAGTCATAGGCTGAGAGGGAAAAGTTACATGACCATCATAGCAATTTAAGCTGCTAATAAGTGGATCTCTTAATTTCTGACAGGCTTAGTATGCTATTTATCCTTTCCCTAATTAGACATATTTAGGAGAGGCTGGAATTTTCAGACCGATAATTTACCAAATTTATAACGTATCTTTCTATCAAACTTCTTTCTTTCTTTAGGATATAGGCACTGTCTATTTTTATGCTGTTTTTTTATTTTTTGCTCGAAGTTGGTTAATAGGAAGCCTTGGTGTGTTGTTAATGTGCATTTGTGTTTCCTTTGAATATTGACTTTAGATGTTACTGATATATTAGATCTTGTTCTGATATATTGACTTTGTTAATGTGCAGTGTTTCCTTTGAATATTGACTTTAGATGTTCTGATATATTAAATCTTGGTCTGAATGCCATTTTCTTTTTCTTCTAGTTTCGCATGTTGCAATTGTGTCACTTGACTGCTGTGTAAACTGTTGGAGCAGGTCCCAAAGCAAGCACTCAAGTCTCAGGGCTTCCAGGAAGAGTGTGTTCTTTCAGCAATTGAGGCATTTTCAGCTCATTTCTCACAGTGGTGCTATCACATATCATTTCCTGAACTGGCAACTATTCCCTTGATTCTCCTTAAGAAATTCCATGAAAGTTCAACTCTTGAGAGTCTCCGTCGTCCTGTAAAACGTTTGATAGATCAGGTAATGACTAAGGAATTCGCGATGATCTTTAAGTAGTACAAAGTGATACCCCTCAAAAAATGATACAAACTTGTCATAGACGATTGAACTGCTTTTACAAGTGCTGAAATGTATTGATGCAAGTGTGAGTTCAGCAAGAGTTGTGTTGTGAAGGATGCTAGATATTTTGCTAATTTTGCATTTAATGGAACTCATGAGTGAAAGTTTTATTGGATTCTTACTATTACTACATTTAAGTTTTTTTTCCCACAGTTTCTGTAGGTCAACTGAATAGATTACCACTCATTTTGAGGTGCCATGTGATTTTTTTTAACATTTTTACTTTACTATGTGATATAGGTCCAACAGAACTGTGCTTTTATTCAGAGGAAAAGGGATGAGCTTTCATTTTCACCAAAAGATCAAGAATCTGTTGATAACTTCCTACAGGTCTTCACTTTCTTTGCATTACATTTCTTTTGATGGTGCCCACAGTTCCAATTTTCCCCTAAGCTGGTTGCATGTTGCAGCTTGAAAAGAGAGCTGGAAATTCTCCTTTCGCACAGTACTACCGGAGTATCCTACAAAACTCAGTGTCCCGAACACAGATAACTCAAAATTCTTAAAGTTTATAGTGCAATGTCGTATTCAAAGGTGGGACTAGTAGTTGGAATTGTTTCGACGTGTCCTTTCCTGCTTGCCGTTACAATGATATTTTTGAAGTGACAAACTTGATTCAATTGCTCTGCAGAATGGGGAGGTGCGATGACACTCCGTTGCGGTTTTCATCCGGCAGATGCATATGACTATGCAGTTGACTCGTTGCGATGTTTTAGCACATCAAAATTTTGACAATTTGTAATTTTACCCCGTTGTTTCTTCATCATTCTTGTATCTGCTATAATTTTATTGTCACAAGAGAAAAGCGTGTTTTCTTTTTCATGCATTTGGACCAGCACAAAAGCACAACCCACAACGCCCATAATTGGCAACTTGTTTGCTGCTTGGTCAATTTCATGGTTTCAACTCTGCAAAAGTCTACTAAATGGATGCAGACGATGCTTTTAATTTGCTTAGGTCCTCTTTGTTAACTTCTAGCCATTATCTATCATAAATGCTACAAGAGAAATTGTTTCCATCTCACAATTTGTCATTTGAATGGTTGAATTTTCCTTTTCCCTTATCAACCACTTTTTTTTTGTGCTGTGCAATGAAGTAAAATAATATAAAAACAATGGTTGCTGAAGTTTCATTGATAAAAAAATTGAATCATTTTGTTTGTCCTTCCAAATTTTCTTCAGTGCATTTAATCTTAGGAGGTGCATTGAATGCCTTGCATTGAATGCTTGATATCTTATATTTTATTTCTTTGCTCAAATGTTGTGTTCTTTCGTTTTCTTGGCTTCCTTCTTCCTTCCTGCGCCTGCTTTAAATGTAGTGGCCCATTGGATTCAGTTATGATGGTATGTAGTGTTGCATCATCAAGCAATAGCTTTGGCGTTTACCCTCGTAGTTGAATTTTAAATCATATCAGAAAATAGAAAAAAAAATGAATATAAATATAGTTATGCGTCTAAAGTCTAAAATCTCCGTCCAAATTGGTTGGCACTTATAATTAGCAGGTCTGTATCTTGCTCTTTGATTTAAAGAAGAGAGCTAATAGTTCAAATTCGAGCTTTCAGAATAATTAATTTAGTTTGACCACGGAGTTAGTTGAATGTTAATAATTTTGAACGGATGTCTTTAAAAAAAATTCTAAACTCTCCATTCATTTCCTATATAATTTTGTTGTTATTATGCATCTTGGCAATTTCTTTACAGTATAAATAGTGTTATTTCAATAGTTTATTTGGTTTGGATTTTAATTATTAATTAGATTTACTCATTAGGTGGTTTAACTTGTTCAACTATTAATTCACTAATTCTTCCTTTTTTTTTCTTTTTCATTCTCCTCAAGTATAAAGTTAGTAGTTTCATATTTGAATCAAATTTTTACAAGAAACAGTCATAGTTTATAATTTTAAGTTAATGTGAAAAAAAATTATTGAACTAAAATTATGAACAATTTTGATAGGGGTGTAATAATACTCCTAGCAATTTTCACTTTTTTTTCCTTTATCAATCGTGCATACATGTTTTAAAAGAACGTTTTCCTCAAAACTAAAAGTGTAATCAATTAAACCATTTTGAGATTTTGTTTGTAGAAATAAGAAGATGATTCAAAGCTCATTCAAAATGATAACTGCAAAATGGAAATAGTCTTCGAAAGACGAGTAAATTAGAAAAAATGTTAAAACGTTAAACTTGAAGCAAAGTGTTCAATATAATAATTTTTTTTAACGACAATTTTCTTTAATTAATTGAGAGGTTATAATTACCACGACTTGCTGGTTGGGTTGCTCACTTAATGCCCGGAAGATGAGAAAAGGGCATAACATCATTAATTTTCTCCAACCTCATATCAACGACATTAAATTTTTTTAGTTAGATGTGCAACAAACTGAACAGGCTTAATTCATAAATATCACATTAAATTTGTATTAAATGATTGATGTTTTAGTATACCCAAATTAGGTGGTATGGTCAATTCGCGGATTTAATGTTCTATGAATTAGGAAACTAATTGAACCGTAATGCTCTTTGGATTTAATATTTTATGAACGTAATATTCTTTTGTTAAAATTCTTAGATCGAGATAGACACAAATTAGTTGAGACTAATAGTTTAAGAGTAATAAAAAAAACCACTAACAATAAAGTTGGAAAACCAAGTTATCGGATTTGTATTTTCTCCATCAATTCGATTCCCGTTCATGTCAACAGAGTTCAAATCATTCACGTAACAATTTTACTTCATGCAATTAATTTCTCTGATATTTATACTTTTCCATTGCAGTGAATCTTGATCCCCTTTGTAATATTGCAGAATATATTCCTACGTTTGAAGAGTAAACTTGTATCCTCATACAAGTACAAACCATTCATAAGGGAAAAAAAATAAACAATTGATTTATGGGAATTTTGACTTCGTGAATTATTGACATATAAATTTTATGAGTTCAACATCTTTTATATGCATTTAAAATGTATATTACTAAAGAATACCAAAATATCTTCTATTCTAGGGAAAACTTATATATATATATATATATATATATATATAATATTTTTTTCCAAGGATATTTTTTATATACATCATTATTAAGGCAAGTCAGAGAGCTGAATACGAAAACAAAGAAGCAACATGACAAGTCCACAGCTGTTCTGATAATAATATCGACATAGGCCATGCATAGCCTTGGTTTGATATATATAAATGAACAGATCAATGAAACAAAAGGTCATAACACTCCGTTCAACAAAAATAATATTTAAAAATTGTGTTCGAGAATATTATGACGATTAAATTTCAAGCATTTTTTTTTGCACGTTACATAAAAGGATATACGCTAGTTGCTACATGAATCAACGGTTAATTGGGAATACTATTTTTCATCGCTCTAATATAAATTAAAAAAATAGTTGTAATTTTAAAGTAGAAAATACACTTATACACCTGTACCTTATATGTCACAGAGTTGCATTGTAAAGAAAAATCATGTGAATAATTATAATATCTTTTACTTGTTTTATATTTATTTGTAAAAAAAATGTCAAAGGACTAGTAGTCCCGATTTTAAATTTTAAAGATATCATCTTGATTAAAATTTATTTTCGTTGCACTCGTTCAAATATCTAATAATTAATTATGTGCTAATAGTTCTGAATACCGATGAATCATAGACTTAGTTCGAAAATCATATCTTATATATTTTATTTTAAAATATTAGAAAATTTATCAATAGAAGTTGAGATATAGTGGTAAGCAACTCTTCCTCGCATAAGTAAATTTTGAGTTCGAGACTCTCTATATGTTTAATCCATCATAATCAAGCATATGACACGGAGCGAACACCAAAGTAATCAAGCTTAATTGTAAACTGACACTCCAACTCATGAATAGTGTGTATAATCATTAGTGCTACATGAATTTTTCATGTAGGATCGAGTGGCTTTACAAATATTAGAGTGTCTAACCGAAAAAAAAATAGAAAAGTTTGATTTCACCAATATCAGGTAACCATTGGCGTATGTTTAACTTCTGTTAAATTGGATTAGAGATATATTATTATTATTATTATTATTATTATTATTATTATTATTATTATTATTATTATTATTATTAACATATATAGTAAATTAATGCAAAAAAATAAAAAATACCAAGGTAAGGCCTCGAGTGACGAGCTCTAATAAATGAACACAATTAAGTGTTTCTCTAACTTCACATTAACTGCACGTAGACCCACGACCTAACAATTACAAATGCCTAGAGAAGATTGGGCTAAGCATTTATAACACAAATTTAATTATTTGGGTGGTGGAGTTGTGAAAATGGCCTCTCCATCCATTTAAATACACCTCCTCCTACTACCACTTTAAGGACGTTGAACCTTTAAATTATTGCTTTTAGACAATCTTATTCTTCTCCTCGGTAGTTTATGGTCCGATTCATTATAAATTTGCCATGTCAAAGTACATGCAGCATTAATTTTGCATAACTGCTCCCAAGACACCCAATAAATGTTCCAAAATATGCAAACTAAATCTTTGCAAAGTAACGTGACAAAATAAATGCTAATTGTATATAACTTAAAATATAAAATATGGCAAATCGATCACCTTTGAAATTTTGTTTTATGTTGACCGCAAAGATTCGCGTGTGGTTTTCTGAATTTTATAACCAAACTATGAATAGTGCATATAATTCATAAATCTATATTAATGCAAACATTAATTGGCATATATCAACTATCAATATATAGAATTATTGTCATGTCAATGAACAAACAAGTTGCGAATTATATATCATGTGTTGGCGCTATAAGAGCAAAGAGGCAAAGTTATACTTGCACACATTAATTGTTCTTTTTTTCTCTCGTATATTTCACACTAAGAGGAAGCATTTATATAGTTCACATGAAGGCTTCAATATTAAAATAATCGTCACGTAAACGTGCAAGTGTACGTATAATTCTTGAACCGAAGTAATTTCGTATGTGGAATGGAAGATACGTGTATTTGTTTATCTTTCAGATTTCTACCAAATGAATATATTTAGTGTAAATGCATGTTTTCCTATGAGTATCACAATTAAGGTTCCAGTTAAGGAGGCAAAGAATATATATATATATATATTTGATATCAATCTCTCTGTAATCAGTTGCATCTGATCTATGTAAACATACATTTATCATGGTTTCGAGTATATATAATTGACCTCACATTTAAGATTCATTGGTTGATAAAAATGAACCTGGAGGTGCAGTAACACAACCGAACCTAGATCGACTTTGAATGGGTATCTCTCTATTAGACCTTTGATAAAAAATACAAAGCAATTCAAAACCTTTATATAAACATATATTTATGCACGACTTTAACAATTATGCAATTTAACTCAATAATGTCCCTAGCGTTTATATATAACATAAGGTATAAGTTAATACAAATTAATTGACATAATTAACTAAACTTTTTTCTACAAAATTGATGAGATTTATTTGGTATGAACTTTGATTTTTTTAAAAATTTAATTTATTGAGAATTATTGTCATGCACCCGAAAGATCACCTCATCACGTGGCAGAATGATCCTCTTAAGACGTACCACATTCTTTTTTAACTTTATATTTGACTAAAAGACTAGTCAATATAATGCGAAAGTAATATATTTTAAAATAATTTTTTTATTAAAAATGTATAGCCAAAAAAAAAAAAAATTATTACATTGTTTCAACAAGAAAATACATTACTAACAATAATTAAATGACTTTTTAAAGAAAAACTAAAATGACTCAATATTAGACTTCTATCATATCAAAGTCTTCTTATCACGAACATTTGCATCATCAGTGTCATCACATACATAATCAAAAACAAGAAAGACAATCCTCCCATAAACAATGAAGCTTAATATGTAACGGAAATAACAAGAAACATCACATGCAAAAACATAATAGAGATAAAATTATAATCAATTAAATCTAATGTCATTTCCTTTACCAATGTACCATCTCATTGATTTACTTCCTTCGTTACGATGTTTAATCAATTGCAATATCATCAATTCATTATGAAATCACCATGCTTGTCAAGCTCAATATGCTATAGTCCAATTTAATATGTCAATCAATTTCACCATAATATTACAATGCTTGTCACTTTAAATATTCAATAGTTGCAACCATTTCAATACTTTACTTAGGATTAATTCATTCTTTTCTATTTATTTTGTCCTAAGTTTTTCAAACATTACAATCGATGGTGAACCTTTACCAATGCATAAAGAATTCATGTTTGTTTCTCAATACTAATATGCCTAGCTACGTTATCAATAGTCTCATATGGAACTCAATAACCTTCAATTAAATTCAATAGTCCTAGTAAGAACTCAAAAGTCTTTGAAGGAACTTAATATATGGATAAATGTCTCAATGATTGGGGACCATTCTCCTCAGCGTAATTTCAAACACAATCATTAATATTTCTTTTAAATTAATCATTAATATCGCTTTGGTGTTGTCGAGGAACACGACGACCATCAAGGTGTGACGCGGTTCATGTTCTATCTCCGATGTGACGGGATGGAGGTGTTATCTTGGCTCCATCGAACAAAGTCTGCATCAAGAGGCAACGACGCCTGTGTTTGCCTATCCTATCGTGTTCCTAGGATGTGATTCATTTCTAGCAGACGTGATCATTCTCGAGAGCAAACACGATCTATGTTTGATGAAACACGACATGTGTTTGGTCATCATGATGCAATGTTAATTTTGTCTCCTTCTTGTGATTAAAATAAATAGTTGGTTACTAATAATTATATCATCATGCAAAATCTGTAATTCTAATTATTTTTCATATAATTCTCTATATTGTCTCACACATATAATAAATACTATATTTGATCATCCTAATTACATATCCAATATTGTTGGATTGTTCGTTAGTTCATCTTTCACACTCTAAGAACTCTGTTTCATGTTTCCTCGATCTATGTATTATCTTTGATCTCCTTTTCTCCTTAGAGAGAAAGAGAAAGAGAAAGAGAGAGAAGAAATAAGCTTCAAACGACTCAAGCAGGAAAATAATGAGGGTATGGACTTTAAGGTTTATATAGTGACCTTCTATGATTTTGGTTTGATGAAAAATGCATTTAATTTTAAATCCGTAAGTAAATTTCATAGAAAATTTGTCATATCACGAAACATGATTGAACTCGATCTTCATTCAAGGTTTGTTGTATCTTGACCCCTTTCTATATAGGGAATAAGCTCTAACTATGACCCCTAAGAAGTGCGAGAGAGCCTTCCAAGGCCTTTTTATATTAGCAGACATTGCAGAAAGAAAAGAAAAGTACTCCAAGTGAATGAAAGAGGGGGCACATGCATCAGTATCAGAATCCTCCTCTTAACCGTAAAAAGCCGGAAAAGAGAGTTCCCAATGGAACACTTCTTTCCGAGTCAACTAAGACTAGGAAGGAAGGCCTCGCCGATTGAGAGATGTCAGCTAAGGCCTCGACGTATGAGAGGGGATCCCCCGGAGGGCACTTCTTCTTATAAGCTAATAGTCATAATAAGTTGAATATGGTTCGATAACCCTATTCTTCTAAATAGAAACAAAATATACACGATGGGGCCCCCAAGAAGCATACTCCGATATTGTTAATGGGACCTCAACAACAAGAGGAGGAGTCTTTAGACGACGACAAGGAGAGGGGTGGCGAGGCGACCGCTCCAATCCGTGGGAAGGAGTGTCTCCCTTGCGATCTATAGATCTTCCTATCAGATAGCTTCTCCAGGTTCTATTAGGTGGGTCGAGGGTTGGTATTGTATCCAACCACCGCTGCGTTAGCCCATATTCCTATGCTAACTTCACTGCCCTCGGGTCGTAGTCCCTCGATCGTGTTCCTCCAAAACACGATTTGTTTTTCGTCTTTCGTTTATCCATCTTGTCGCATTTGCAACACGACCCGCGATCTCTATCAACAAGGTTCATGTTCTCTTTTCATCTCTTTTGTTATTGTATTTTTAATTCATTCGGGTTCCGAGGCGTTACAATTATTTTATATTTTATTCAAAGTAAAATTTTAGTTTTTTTAATATCATCATAATTTTTAAAGTTGTCTTGAGTAGTTTGCGTCATTTCAAGGTCCCACGGGTCTTCTTATCCAAGTAGTTAACATTTCACTTTAGTAAGCATCCCTTGGGCCCTCTCGCCACTTTCAAGCTAGGAATTAGAAACCTTCTTGCTAAGAGATGTCAGATGATCTTTTTTGGTAAATAGGTGTGGGGAGATAGGAGTCCAAAACAATCGGTCTCTGAGGTATGGATATTTGAAATGAGAAAAGAATCATCGATTGGATCAATGACTTGAAACATAAGGGGTATGCTACAAGCTCTGTTGCCAGTTGGAATAAGGGTAGTGAACTTCTGGTGAATGAAACAATTGCTTATGCGCCGCCCTCTACCTTTTATCTAAGATGGTGATACGCTCGTCTACTCCTTTGCTACAATGTGACCTACTTGATGAGCCTTTCACTCTACAAGGGCTTTTGATCTTTCTTTCATTTGAGAAGATTCTGAACGATAGAAAATAGAAGCGCGGATATGGAGTCGACGATTGATGTATCAGACTCGACCCTGTCTTTCGTAGCATGCATTCCTATCCGTGTCGTAACTGATTCAGTTAGCTACGTGTCTAGTGCACGAAAGCTTATCCACCACTACCTTCATTACCAGCAGCATAGACGTTCATAAGCTAGATAGCGACACATTCTCATTTCTTCCATGAACTTCCTAGAAAAAAAGGGTTTTAGATGCCTATGTGTGCAGGAACATATTGGAGTTTTTAGGGCTTTGAAGCAAAGTTCCTTTCGGGTCGATCTCTGTCTTGATTATGTCCATTAATCAAACTTCAACTAGAGCGATAGTAAACTCCCCTCCAAAATGACCAGCAAGTCTACCTTCATGCATTTCCCAGACTAGAAAATCTCTAAGTAACTAACGTACGAGAAATACAACACTTAGTCACTCTAAACTCAGAGCATGACGAGAAGGAAAAGAGGTTGAAATCACTAGATGGATATTCTCTTTTTCCAACTTTTCTTTATGATTAATAAAACTTTCAATAATTTTTTTCTAATTTAAATTCAAAATTGTTTTCCACCTCATCTCAGTTCAACTTTAGTTGATAAGCTCATAAATTCAGATAAAATAAAAAAAAAGTGAACCTAAAAGTTACAACTCAATGATACATTTGACAATAGCTACCAAATCCCGAAGTGAATATACTAAAATAAACAAAGTATGTATGTGGATATATACGGTCCAAAAGAGAGTTATGAGAATGCATTAAGAAGCGCCATGGCCGTTTCGCTACGCACCGAACACTGCATTGATTAAATTATATCCCATCAACTGCAGCAAATGCATTTGCCTGCACCTTCCCATCCACTGCTCACCAACAGTTGTCGTAGTTGCATCCATCCAACTTTTAATTATTAATCCTCCCTCCACACTCGTTAAATATACAACATCACCTGCCCCCAACCCCTAACTCCATCTCCACAATCTCTCTCTCTCTCTCTCTCTCTCTCTCTCTCTCTCTCTCTCTCTCTCTCTCTCTCGTGCATGCTCTGAAAGGCGCTCTTGCTTGCTACTGTATTGAGCTGAACAATAAGTTACCTCTTCTTAATGGCTGCGGAAGTGGGCACCAGGGAGCAGAAGAGGGACTTGGTCACGCACGACCTCCTCGGCGGTTCATCTGCCATCGTATCCAACAGTGATTTGGATCTCAGCTTGAAGGTTGCCTCAGGGTGGCAGGCCCCGTTTCAACTACTGGTATATACTTTCATCTCTCTCTCTCTCTCTCACTCTCTCTCTCTCTCTCTCTCTATATATATATCTCTTTGCGATAATTCTCAAGTAGTTTTGGGTACTGGTTGCTAATTCTTACTTAATTATTGCATGGTTAACAGAAACATGGAACTGTTCCTTTGCACCGTGCGGGGACGCAGGGACTTCACCTTCTGCCGGATCAGGGCGCCTCGGGGTTGGACCTCAAGCTGACGGGCTCCGCAGCTCCGGCGGCCAGCCGCGTTGTCCCGTCGGGGTACGCGAGCGTGTGCACTCTCGACAAGGTGAAGTCAGCACTGGAGAGATCTCGCCGGGTATCTCCGAGCAAGGCGCCGGCGCCTCTGGCAGGCCGGCAGCGGGCGTCGGACGGCTTTCCTCTTTCTAATTCTTCTTCTTCTCCGTCCTCGTCGTCCTCGTCGTCCATCACGAGCAGCTCCTCCATCAAACGACGACGGCGGCAGGAGGAGGAGGATGAGGATGCAGGAGCAGACGGCTGCGACTCGTCGTCGGGGGCCGATGGCCTGACGGCGGCCGGCTGCCCGCGCTGTTTGATGTACGTGCTCATATCCAAAGCGAACCCACGGTGCCCGCGGTGCGAGTCGCACGTGCCGGTGCCCGTGCTGCAAAAGAGACCCAGAATTGACCTCAACTTCTCGCTGTGACGTCATTAGCCTCTCTCTTTTTTTTCTTTTCTCAATTTCCTATAAAAAGAAAAGTGATATGTGGTCATATGAATGTTGAGATTAATTAATATATTTTGGCCCTATATAATTTCACTTGTATAAAATGTTAGAGTGGAGTTGCAACCTACTCCTTACTTCTCTTTATATTATACTCATAATATTTTTGATAGAAATTTTACTCATCATATATTTACGAATATAAAGTTAATCGAACTCGATAATAAATTGAGATTCTAATTTTTAATTAATACACATAATCGTTAATTCACTTTTCGAATGCTTTGATGACAACTAAAGAAATGGTATATACATGTACCTCATTAATTTTATACTTTTCTTAATTTAGGTGATAATAATAATACTATATATTATTAGTAAAACATCCTTCGGAAGACTTAAAGAAGAGAAAAATGAAAAGACTTTTTTATGCTTTAAAAAATTCCTTGTAACTTTTCTTTTCGATTATAAAAAAACTAAAAAAATAAATAAAAATATTGATACAGAAAATAAATACAAAAATAGATAAGAAGAAATTCGTCCACCTCCCATTGATTTGATTCCTTCACCCATAAAGCATTACCATCATCACTTAAAATAACCATGTATATATAATCATATATAATTTTCAATTTTTCAGCTGTTGGCTTAGAAGTTGGAACATGTGTTAAACGATTGCCAGCTCTCAATCAACTAAATTAATCGAACTTTAAGATATTAATTTTCACATAAATAATTGAGCTTTCTTCTATTACTTTATGTTTATGGCGACAACATCATTTCAGTTTATGTATGGTAAAATCTAATACGTACATCAAGCTAATTTCGCAAGATTTAGTATTTATTGTAAGAGTTCAAAAATTTGTCAAGATTTGAATTATTGTAAGAATGTTCAAAAATCAATTGTGAACAATAGACAAGATTTGAATCCTAAACGCAATATTTACATGTACTCTTTTTTTTTGTCAAGATTTAGTATTTACTGTAAGAATGTTCAAAAATCAATTCTGAACAATAGATATAGGATTAATGTAGTACAAAGAATCACAAGCAAGCAAAAAAAATGTGATACTGCATGGTTATATATGAATATGGCTAATTTCGCAATGTTGATTCTTTGGTGCCAAATTAATATCCACAAAAAATCTACTGCCACAAGACTTTACCTCTCCAGCTCTATCTTGTAGAATCACTACATATACCCTCTCATACTTGTCAATTCCACTGGTGCAAATTAAAGTTTATAAATCACTACATAAGACACTTGTCAATTTGACGGGTGCAAATTAAAGCTTATAACCCAGCAACTACTAACTAATCCTGAGGAATAGCCAAAAGCAATTGTCTTTCAACTCATTATCCACAAAACCTACATCCTTTCACATAATGATTTGGGGTATTCCTTCTACATTTTTTTTCAAAGGAAAATTATTAACTATTGGAAAATGTAGAGTATGATGACAAAATACTGGGAGGCCCGAAGGTGCAACTCCCTCCCAAACTGAATGCGAGATAATCAATTGCTAAGTTACATTGTCTAGGTATATATACACATGTAAACTTCTCAAAAAAGCTGCCGAGTTGGTGAATCTCCTCGAGCGTGCTTCTCAGTCGCCATGGAGGTTTGGACGGATTGTTAATATGATGTATCAAGGTAGCAGAGTCAAATTCTGCATGTAGTCTTTTGATTTCTAGTTGCTTGCATTTCAGAAGGCCTTGGAGCATCGCCCAGGTTTCAGCTTCCAGAGCACACAGACAACCCTCTTGGTTCATGTATGAACCATCAGTGTTTAATTTAAACTCTACTTGATATCTCAATATCTCTTGGTATTCCTTCTACTTGATCAATAGTAATTAGTGACTTAATATCTTAATCCTCACTGTCAATTTAGGCACTACCTAATATAAAGCTTGATACAAGAGCAAAAATATTAAACCTTATTCAAGCGATGAAGCATATTACCTTCTTGGTCATCCTTTCTGATCAATACAAAAAAAAAAAATCAATATCAGCTTCTTGCTTTATATAAATGGATGAACACCATAAAATAGTGACCCCCTACCGATGCACTAAATTGCCCCTCTTTCCAGATGTATTCATTCATAGGGTTTTATGCATTCATTGAAAAATAGTAAAATAAAAATAATGTTTCAAATCAAATTCATTCAATTCGTGAAACACACTATAAGCGCTTCACATAATTGTAGAGAGCAATCAACACTAGAAAGATAACATGATGTACTGTAGCATGAAAGTTAATCGAAAATATATTGATCACAAGAATATCCTAATTATTAACTAACTTTAAAAAAATAAATTAGCTAGTAAAGTTCATCGAAAAAAAAACAGAATCGAGTTTAACATAGCAGCAATTACAAAAATGAATAGTGATCTGAGTTCTTCAACATTCTTCCTTTTCTCCTCAATCAACTTTCAGTCCAAAAGTTATGCTAACTGTCCAAAAGAAACTCTCCTCTATTTTTTTAAAATTTGCTTATTTGTTTTTTTTTTTTTTTGCTCAAAACATGTCCCTGATGCCTTTTTAAAAACTTTCATTTAAAAAATGAGCTATTATAATTCTGCTAACATTTCAACATTTTGTCTTTTCCGATTTTAGGTATTTTATTGACTCACAAGTTGAATTGTCTGAAAAAATCATCTTTCTAATACTTTTTCTTCTTCTTAAAAATATAACAAAATAATAGTAATTCGATTTAAAAGTACAGTTATCTAACTTTTGGAATACAAAGTAAGATCATACATGTAAAAAAAGAGCACCAATAAAAAATATGTTAAATAATAAAAAGTTATTCAAATTAATGTATATTTCAAAATTAATTGTTATACGCACGCGAGAGGAAGCTTATAAATTATAACACATACAATTTCTCTCATATTCTGTTATCTTGAATTAGAAGGCAATTAATTTATTTATTTAAATCTGCATTCTATACTTATTATTTAAATGATTTCACAATTATATTACCGTAATTAATTGTATAGTTTTTTCTTATAACATTTTTATTATGCAATAATTCGTGTAACTTGTTTAATTTGCTAATAAGATATGATATTATGTCAAATTAATTTATTACTTATTAAATGCACATTGTAATTGTTTTAGGCTCAAATCTACTACCACTGACTAGTTCGCACGAGGGCATAGAAAATTACATATTTTCCAATGACATCTTCCGAGACTATTAATAGATCTCAATCCGCTAACTAATATCTACGCTTCCCACACTAAAATAATTATCACGGTAACATATGAAAAGAAGGTAAACAAATTATGCTAAAACTTAAAAGGGTAGTCGTGCATGAATACTAAATTTCCATTTTTTTTTCGGTGAGATCTAAGTACACAACTTTAATTACTTGTGCACATTAAATTATAGACTTGTCTCTTCCTCGTTAATTAGTTGCCTAAAATATAAGAAAAAAAAAGTGACATAAATAAGAACTCGTACGTGTGGCGGTGGTGGAAAATAAATAAACTTGGGGTTACATAAATAGATGTGCATCTCGATCTCGTCTTCCTCGAAGAATTATAATTATTTATTTACCAAGAAGAATTAATTGCATGGCTGATTGCGTTACGGCTCTAACGCTGCCTCTCTCTCTTTAAATATATTTTTATGTATGATATGTTAAAAATATCTCTTGTGACATTTTTTATCTCGTTCAAATCAAGCGCTTGGTTACATATCTTTGTGCAATGTATTATGTATATGCAAGTGATGCATTAATTGTCACAGCTGCATATGATGTATGCATATTAAAAGAAGACGGTACTGGTTGGAGAGTGCAGGAATTAAAGGTCTCAATTAATGAATTAATAATAACTATAACAATTCGACGAGATATATAAATGAGCACCTGACGAGCCTCGTCCGGTACCCCCAAATCATTAATGTTGCTAGCTAATAATTTATATGTTTATAAAATAATGTGTTGTTGGATCGACGGCAGATGGAGAAGAGTTCGATCTCTCTGAGTTATTTATAAACGTCTACCCCGAAGTGGATATTTATACTAATTGATGGTCAATGTCGTGTTCATTAAAAAATATTTCAGATTGATTATTTTTTTTGCTTTACAACTGATCATTTATAGAAGTAATTAAGAGCTACAACGAGACGGATCAGGTTTAAATCAACCAGGGATCGGAATCAACTGAAGTGAGATTAATTAATAAATAATAGAGAAATATTTCATCAGTAACAATTAGGATCTCACGATTGTGATTGACATGAAAGCAAAAAGGATATAATGGTATATATATATATATATATATATATATATAC
>LTAE01004271.1:0-33203 GCA_001647135.1 Pontederia paniculata | reverse complement strand
GAGTGCTTTGAGTGATAGAAAGTCTTAGTTCTCCTTCTTTGATTCGAGTGAAGAATCCAGGATAGAAGGGATCAAGAGTTCTTGAGAGATTTGTAAGAGGTTGTCTCCTTGTCCTCGTGCAATAAAGGAGAAGTTTGTAAGGGAGCCTTCACCCTTGAAGAAGGAGTTAGTGATCTCCGGAGATCTCGGGTGCGAGAAGATCGGAGCGGGGACGTAGGCCAGGAGTTCGGCCAAACCTCGTCAACAAACCTTGTATTTGTGTGTCTGTTTGTTTTCCTGTGATCTCTCTCTCTCTATTTAGTTGCTTTTGAAATTATATGCTTCCGCTAAATATAATTCAACCAATCTAGAATAACAAAAGCGATAAAAGTTTTTATACACCAATTCATCCCCCACCCCCTCTCTTGGTGTCATCCAGATCCTACAATATTTTATGTTGATAACTATTCATCACTAATTTTTATCATATTAAATACAATAACTTAAATAAAATAATATTTTTTCCTATCAATTTTATCTCAATATTTTTTCTTCTTCCTACCTCTTCTTTTTTTATAGTTTCAAAGTATTTAGAAATGTAGCAAAATAATGTAAAGAAAATTTTTGTAGAAAAAAAACTATATTGAAACAGTTTTCAAAAACTTCTTACTATATTTTTAAAAAAAATCGAAAAAAATAAATTTCCAACAGCCCCTATGCAGATATCCTGTAAATTAGAAGTAGATTGAATAATTTGCATGTCTCTTCTGCCTCCTTTGCAAAAGTCTGTCATCTTTATCTATCAATAAAAAAGTAACTATCATCCTCGTGCTCAAAATGAATTATTGTAACGTCCCAAAATCAACACCCGTCACATGGAAGAATATAGACTTAGGAACGCTACGATAATACTTCATTGACTTGACTTTGACCAAAAGGCTAGTCAATAATATACGAAAACAATAACTTTAAAATAAAACTCAATAAAATAGTCTAGCAGCATGAATCATCATTTTACATTGTTCCATAAAAGAAAAGACTTTGACTCAAGCTAGACTTCTATCATGTGTAAGTTGTCATTTCACGAACATTTGCAGCACCAGTGTCATCACTTATCAATTGTAATAATCACATGCAAGATCAAAAGCAGGAAAATAATATCCCATAAGATATAAAACTCAATGTGTAAAGGAAATACAATAGTGAAAACATATATAAAGACATGGTAAAGATCAATTAAACAATAAATACTGTATCTCTTTTACCTCTTTACCTTTTGATTACCTCTTTTCCAATTGTAACAATATCAATAACAATTTAATTGCAAGAACCTCAATTGCATTGTTGTGGAGCAAAGCCTAGTTAATCTTTGTTCAATAGGTTCAAGCCCAATTCGATTTTTTTATCTTTTATCAGTCCATGGAGAGAACATCAATCGCATGTAGATGCGGGGTACCAATATGTTCAAGCATGATTAGTGTGATCCTTAGTGTCAATTCATTCTTTTATGTTTATTAGTGGATATAAGATCAGGTTATCCCGACGCAAGATAGCTAGCTAGGCCATAAGCGTTCATCAGTACTCAATCGAGACAAGTCCCGCAATCAGGATAAATCCTGCAATTAGGATAAAATCCCGCAATCAGGGTAGAACCCTACAATCAATACAAACCTTGCAATTAGGACAAAGTCCCGCAATCATGGTAGAACCCTACAATCAAGAGAAACTCTTGCAATCAGGGTAGAACCCTGCAATCGGGATAAATCTTGCGATCTACGAGGCCCTCCTCTTAATGTGCCAATTCAATCATAATCAATATAATTCTTTTAAATCTAAATAATTACTAACTAAGTTATCTTCCAATACTAATTCCAATCAACATGTAGAATTAGACATATTTATAATAATAATGATAGAAAATAAAGAATAGAGTTAGGACATCTTCAATTGGGAACACGATCCACGTTATGACACAACACGACCCGTTTTCTATCAGGATACGACCCACGGTAGACACGGAGATGTTTTGGATATAGCATGACCATAACCTTTGCCTATCACGACACGGCCCGCATCGTTAGACGCGGTCCGTGTTGTGACTATTTTAGTTCGATTGATGCGTCCCCCATGAGAGATTCGGCCCGCGTTTCGGGTTCACGTCAGGTGACATGAGCCCATTCATCAATGGATGGAACATGGTCATTGTTGGAGATCGACACGACTAAGGCCAACGTCAGCGTGACGTGGTCGCTTCTATAGCGATAGAACACGACCCATTTCAAGGGTTGGCACGGTCCGCAACCGTCATTTGGATGATGCGGTCATTTTTTGTAGCAGGAGACACGACCTGTGCCTGAAAATGACACTGTCGTTTTGCCCACGTGGCGGTCGGCAATCCCTTAAAGTCGAGGAACACGGCCCACGTCCAAGGGCGACGCGACCCATTTCCGGCGCTCCGATGAACTCTTGTAAAACATGGCCAGCATTCACACTACGATCATTCTTACCTATCAAACGCAGTCCGTTTCACCAAGGACGCGATTCGCGTTCATTCGGTGTCACTATGTCTGTCCATGTAGGTTTTCTCCCGTTGTTGGGTAGCAATTAACTATAATAACTTTATGCCAGGGAACTATAACAATTTTACCGTCATATACAAATGATAATTCCTAAGGTTGATCCTCCTAGTTACATATCTAATTAATCTTTTTCGAGTACAATGTCTTGATCTTCTCCTCACTTAAGGCATCCCCCTCTAATGCTTCAGGGGCGTGTTTGTGTGTGTGTGTGAGAGAGAGAGAGAGAGGATGGCTTGGACTTGATAGAGAATTATAAGACCCTCCCCCTCTAAATCTTCTTATATAGGGGTTTACTAGACAAAATCCTAATCAAAGTTAACTTCAATGTCTTCTATATCACTTATGATAATGAGTCGTTTAGAACTAATTTGGTTAGAATTAAGAATATTAAAAATTAGGATTATAATTTGACTTTGACTCCTACTTATCTTGTTTCTAATTTTAATGATACTTCATCTTATCTCATAATTTTTTTCTTTTATTTTTTTATTATTGATTTTTTTCCATAAAATTCCTGAGCGTTATAGTTACAAACCAAATAAAAGGCAAAAGAGATATATCAAATAGAATTTTATATTTGTTGGATAAACAATTAATTCATTTTATGAAATATGCATGTATAATTAATCAACAATAATAAAATTAATAATATAATATTATATATATTTATCATTCTTATAGCAATGTAGAAGATAAAAATCATTAATATGAAGCAATCTTATAGTTGTTGCAATCACATTAATTAAGCTCTCCATATAGTGACGATCAGATATGCCACCATCGCGTTTCCCTTTTTGACTTTTTTTCATTATTTTATTTTCTTTGTGCCTAACATTTTAAAGGTCATTTGGTACAAGATAATCTATTTAAACTATCGGTTATTTAATATTATCGCATTTGTCTATAATACATTACCGATAATTTATACTTCTTTGATAATTTAAATTCTCACCTTATTGATAATTGAGATAGCACCCATTAAAAATATCTTTTCATATTACCGGTAGAATAATGTGTATTTTGATAAATTTATTCATTCAACTGAATTTTTAAAATATTTATATTTCATTAAAAATTATTATTATCAAATATCTTTTTGATTTCTTAAAATTATTTTATGAACTATAAACTTCATATATTTTGTCCAAACTCATTTTTTTAATTTTACCATTTTATTTATATAAAATAATATATAATTAAATATCAATATTTTTTAAAGGTATTTTTAGTAATTTTTTGTTTAATAGTTTAAATTATAACTTATGTTACTATTATTTATTAAATATATAATATGATATATAAGTAATTTATAAAGTGATAATTTATTTTATTAATTATTTAAATTATCGGTTAATAAAAGTGGAAATGACGTATGAATTAAAAAAATTATGAACATAAAATAAGTTACAACAAATTTCTTTTATTTAAAATTGTTCATTTATTTATATTAAACCTGCACAATCCTTGAATGATGTGATTTATATCCAATAAATGCCTTGAAAGATATCAAACATGTACACACGCATCTCAAAAGGGACCAAGTTGGTGGCTCATTTGCGTACACAGATTGATTAATATTCCATAGTTGGCGTATGGATTTCTATGGGAAGGGGAAAAAACAGAATAAACTAATTTGTACCAATTTTTTTTTGTTAAATTAAAGAGAAAATTTTGTTTGAGGGGGGGAAAGAAATTAGTTTATGTTTTACTATTTATTTGTTTCATATTACCAATTCATCATAATATCGTTGAACTATTTAACCCGTATCATGTATTTCCTTCTATTTATCTCTTATTTTAAAAAAAATAATTCACATTATTTCCATGTTCCATTATATTTAACGTAATATTATTGCTAGTAAAATAATAAAAGAAAGATTTATTCTTAATATCAGTTTTTCTTTGATTTTCGAATTTTTATTTGATTATTATTTAAAATCTATTACAGGGAATTCAGGTTATGAGGGAAAACAATATTTTAGAATATTAAAACACATGAAACATAAATTGAAACAGAATATTGGTGTCATAATCTTAACTTAATCATCATAATATTTTGAATATATTTATGTTTTTCTAATTAAATTGATTGACCGTCTAAAATAAATATTATTACGATAAAAACTTTTTTTAAAAAAAAAATTAGTGCACCAGTTACCAAAAGTTTAAATTGTAAATCCAAAATTTAGTAAGAAACATTAATATAATGCGAAGTTTAGTTAAGTACAAAATGGCTCAAAAATAACTGTATAAATTGGTAAGGGTATTTTTTTAAACTATTTAAGCCTCAATAATTAATATTTTTTATTTTGGATATTCGAAGTAATAAAAGTAAATATATTTAAAGCACAATTAAAATTGAGGTAACTTCTAACATAATGAAATGACTTAGAGGGGATTAAATTTATTGTTGTTATCTTGTAGACCTATTATAATAAATTTAACTATCTACTTTCTTTGGTGACAGCGATTAAATAATTTTCTACATAGTTTATGTGATAAACCTGTATCTGTTGAAATCATGACTACTTCAACTTGAATAAAGTCGGATTGTCCAAAAATTAATTCCTCTTAACAAATATATTAGGCAAAGAAGATTTTTTTAAAATAAATTCTTAACGAATTAAAGTTAGTTCTGAAAGAAATTTTTGACAAGGGTGCTTTTATATCTCACACAAGTAAAATTATTTTAAGGATAATAGGAAAATGTTCTTTTGACAAATGAGGTTGCACGAGTCTTGACATCGCCGGTTATACAATAAATGTGATATGAAAAGAGAGAGAGAGAGAGAGGAGTGGATAAGGATGGCATTACTTATCCTCTCCCCTCTCTGTGCTTTATTTTTGTCTCTCTCTCCTGCTTTGGAACTTTATTGAGGGGTCAGAAACAGGACGGAATGACATGGATAACCCCGCCAAACTCCGTTTCTGGCAGTCAATTTATACTGGGATCAGAAAGTGAATGATGCCATGAGCTTGTTTGTGAGCTTACCATGGGAAGGGCAGATGAATCTTGATTCTTGCTCTTATCCACTAGTTAGGGTATGTGCGGCAATTTTGCCCCCTCTCCGTCACTTGATCACTTGTAATATGCATCTTAATTGTCGTCCTTTATTAAGGCTCGTTCTAACATAGAAATATTTGAATTATGTATATATTTCAAACCTTAAGTATTTTTTATTTTATGATGCTTTTAAATTAAAATTAATAAATTTTAATATTATAAAAATATTTAAGAATTATTTTTTTTCACCCATAATCATAAATTATAAATTTATCAATTTTAATACATAAATTTACTTTGATTTGTCAATTAAATTTCGTCTAAAATTTTGCTAAATTATTTTTATTGATTATGAAATGATAATTTTACCTTTTTTAAGCACTAAAAAATATTTATTTTTTTCCAAAAATAACTTGATTGAGACATTTCATAATTCTTAAAAAAATATTATTAAATAATATTTGTATTCTTACTTTGTTTTTATATTTATAATTTTTTATTAGATTAAAAAATTAAGGATAAAATAATATTTCATAGTTATTAAAAATTAGCTTAATAAAATTTTGAATTAAAATTTAATGGAATGATTAAATTGATAAACTAGAATAAATTCGAAAAATAAAATTGATAATTTCATAATTTTGTGTTACATGTAAAAAAGTTATGATTGAGTGGTGTTAACAAAAATAACTTAATATTTAATCATAGATAATTAATTAACTTTATAAAATTATATAACATTAGGATTCAAAAAGAGAAAAAATAGGTTAAAATATCGCATAAAAAATAAAAAGAGTGAAATATCTCTATTCTAAGTAAAATATCTTCTAGATAGTTTCACAGATGTTGATCAATTTAATAATATCTATTCTATGGTGAATTTTGATAGGCAAAATGTTGCTATGATTTGATAAGTTGCAAAATGTTGCTAACAATGTATTAAATTGAAAAGTTATCTTATGTGACTTATTTATGTGAGATTAAACGAGATGTGCGTTATATATTTTTCCTTATTTAGGATTCAATTGTTTGAGTAGTTAAATCTTAGCACAAAGATCCACACAGAATTACTTGGACACTATATATAATATCCATGGTGGAATGTCATATTGTTTGCTTTGATCCATTTTGTCTATCATGATTTTAAAACCTATCAACCTAATGAAAGATATTCTTCCCTTAACTCTTCAATTGCTTATAAAAATAATAAATTGGTAACATTACGTGTCATTTTTTAGTACGAATTAACAATATATAATGATAATTTAGTGCATAGATTATGTGAATCTATTTAGGTTGACAATTATTTCATAATATGTTTCAAAAAGTGGATTTGAGAATATATATATGGGTAAAATATTTGTGCAGCTTTTTATATTACAGCGCAACTCATTCCTCCTCTCATTGCATGTAAATGTTCTGGTGTGGGTTTGTGATCATAGGCCCACGCTAATAAGTCTCTAAGAGAATATGAGAGAGAACGTGCGTTGCACACTCATTGACCTCTATATATATAGGAGAGAAGTACTTGTTACATAGGAGAGGAGTCAGCCATGCCCCATCCCCTTCTCGTCCGAGAAAGAAGTGGAGGCAAGCCCTAATTTGTTCATAGCGGAGGGAAAGAAATGGGGTGACTACCCATTTCAATGTGTCTTAGGTTGCGTTTGGGATGACGGTCACTCACAACATATTATGATGTTGCCTTCCAAAGCCTATTGGGGTTCTTTCAAAAAACTCTTAAAAAAGTTATCTTTTTTGCTGTGATCCAAAGAAATTGTGAAAAAAAAATATCTCATTTGATATTTGGATTTCCAAACGCAGCTTTAGCCGGTAAAGGGCCACACCTCTTCTCTAACAAGAGTCATTGTCCCATTTTACGGAAAAAAATATTGTGTACATATATTCTTTTATTATTAGATTTTTTAGAAAAACATATTGACACCCATATAATGTAGAAACAAGGACATAATTGGTAATAGTGAGATCACTTGTTTAACTTTATCATGATATTATAAATTGGAGGATTATTTTATTATAAATAAAGTCAGCAGAGGAGCTATGAGTACTCTTTAGTCCTGTTTGATTAGTGAATAAGATCAAAATTAAGGTCTTATTTCTTAAATTTTAATCAAACATCATTTTCTCCAACTTGTAAGGCCCATAGCATTTATGGTGAGGACGAGGAGAATAAAAAAGTAGAGATTAAATTGTTCTTTCTCTCCCTTGGGCTATAATATTCTCTATGGATTAAGGTGAATGGACTAACTATTAGACTACACAAATATAATCCAGGATTATCTAAGATGCAACCAAACATGGCATTAGAGTCAAGGTTTATCAATAAGGGCATTCTAGTGCATTTATATTACTTGTCTGAAACTCGTATAATTTGATGATGATATGTGAATATTAGAAATATGTAAAGTGTATGGATGACCTAAAAATAAAAGGTTTATAAGGGAACTAGAGCGAGACAAAAATCTTTTCAAAAAGATTATATGTCCAAGGTTTAATATTGAAATAATTTCAAACTAAAGATTGATTAAAACAAATTGTTACTCATTTTGAAGAGATCTTTTGATAAATATTATTTAGAACTATAAGTTTTTAGAAAGAGAAAATATAGCTTATGTTTTCGAGACAAATAAGTTATTTGAGTTCACCATTATTCTTTATATTTTAAAGTTGTAACGCCCCCAAATTTACACCTTGCCACTTGACGAAATGCACACCTGAAGACACTACCAACTTACATCTTTTTTTTTTCTTTTGATCAATCAACTTGTCAACATGCGGAAGCCAATACATAAATATAACCAAGACCTACGTCATGTGCAAACCATCTATCACGAACATCATTATGCTACCACTGTGCAATCATCATCTAATTATACGTATTTGCTTGCAGGATCAAAATGTAGGGAAGATACTCCTCTCATGAAATATGAAGTCTAATATGTAAAGAATACAATTCAATAAGGTAAAATATATATATGAAGATAAAAATAAAGGAGAACATATTCTATCATACGATCATCTTTATAAAATGTTAGTTTTGCTTTCAGTCAGTTTACATTTTCCTTTCCTTTACTTTACCTCTTTCTTTCAATGACATAAGTCCATCACTATCAACTTCTTTCATCTTTGATTACAGTAACAATGGTAAGAACATCGGTTACACCTAACTCTCATGGTGTCCAATATATCAGTACATTATATAATTTCCATTTATCTTGGGTAGCATATTTTAATTCAATCAATAATGAATGATTATTAGTACATAAAGATTCCATAAATTCGGCGCCAATCTGGCTAGCTAGGTCATGGGGTCAACCCTAGAGCCATCAATTAATCTTCATAAACAATAGTCCACATATGACTCAATGATTCCCGAAGGAACCCGATAATAATAGAGATAAATCCCTTAGTCCGTCAGGGTCTTCCTCTTCATGTTTACATTTAAGCACAACCATTAACATATTTTAACTCTTTATTACCCATTATGCTAAGTTCGCATGAGATAACCATACTTCAATCAATCAATCGAACATAACATTACACCGGGACACGACCCGCGTCATGGGCGACACAACCCATGTTGTGTACTGGGTCAACAATGTTCAAGCGAACACAATCATTTCGGGTAATATAAAACTCGTTATATGGGAACACGAGCAGTGTTCAAGGTAACACAGACCATTATTAGGGAACAGACGACGCCTATGGTGACCCAGTCCATTTTTTTATAAGGTTTACGTTAGGGTTCCGAGAACATCCGTGTCCATATGACACATGAACCTTTTAGTTCATGGAACACCGGTCTTGGTCGAAACAACGCGTATCGAGGTGACAAACGCCCTATCAGAGGACTTGGACCGTGTTCATATGAACGCGGTCCATTTTTGACATTTATTTATTATATCCTTCATCAGACACGACCTGCGTCATCAATCGACGCGGCTCGTCCCCGACATGTCTCACGCCGGCACCGGTGACGCGAACTGTGTCATGGGGGAACACGACACATGTTCTATTTTCGATTTTGTATTAAATCATTATTTTCTTCTAATCATTCTTTTATTTTTTTCATACATATATGAAAAATCTTAAGGTTGATCTTCCTAGTTACATATCTTGATTTTTCGTCGATCGATCCATTTTTTTTCTTTATTCACTTTTTCTTCTCGTTCTCCGTGATGATAAAACTCGAACTCGGACAAACAAGCGTGATATGGTCTGTGTCCTACTTGGACATGATCTATTTCTTTATGTCTTCAAGATGTTCCATTGCCCGGTTGAAACATCATCTGTGTCTCGAAGGGACACAATCTGTTTTCTTCCTTTTCCCGTATAACACGGCCTATGTCCCATGTGGACACTGTTCGTGTTGACCTTTCTCCTCCATGTCCGTGTACCGTCGAGAGAGAGAGGAAGAGAGATAAAGAGAGGGAGAATTTCTGATGTCTTGAATTTGAGAGAGAAACAATGAGGTCCTTTCTCCTATATATCCCTCATTTTATAAGATTTTTATAGGAGTAATCCTAGTCGAACTCAATTTGATTCCTCCTATTTTACCTATGATTAGGAGTTCTTTAAAATTAATTTGAGTAGGATTAGGAATATTAAATTGACTAGAAAATATCACTATAATAATTTAGCTTCAACTCTTAATTCTTTCTTAATCCTAATCAAACTATATTTTTCCTTATCTTAACCTAGCTTTTCTTTATTTTTTATTATTTAAACATCTAGGATGTTACAAAGTACTACTATCATATAAATGATATAGCTTCTCATAAACATCTATATCTATATATACACAAGAAGTCGAAGTAGCCACGTGGTAATCTTATGAAGTCACGAAATATAATAATATATAAACAATATTTACTTTTTTTAAAGATTGATTTAGAATCATAAAATTTAATTAATATCTTGATGTATAAATAAAATAACCATATAAAATATTTAAAAATAGTTAATGAGAAATATATTTTTTATTTTGTTATTTTATATATATTCTATATATATGCCTATAAATAGAGAAGGTATGAGTTGTCTCATTTGTGTCATCATACTATCATAGTATCATCCTCTTTGAATGGAATGAGTCCATCAAACACACTCCTAAACAAAAAAACTTTTTAAAATAATTAAATAAGAAAAAAAGTTAGTTATTTATAGAGTCTCATCTTCTTTGAATCAAACGAAGTCTTAAATAGAAATATTTTTAAATTAAGAGGTTAATGGGGGTGTATAGCAATTTTCTATGCACCCTGTGTGGTGCATGATCTAGACCATTAATTTAACAATCAATGACCCAGATCCTATTTACTTAATGGCCAAAATTTTTAATTGGATAGAATCTGAGCCATTGATTTTAAATCAATGGTCCAGATCATGCACCGGTGCATAGCAAATTGCTATGCACCTCCATTTTTCTCTTAAATTAATATATCAGGAATGGAGTATGCAGTTTGCATTCTGCGAACAATGTTCAAAATAAAATAATATATTTTCAAAATATACACATGAACATAAGAATATGTAAATTTTATATGGAGGATTAAATTAAAGATAAATGAAACAAAATAAAAGACATGAGAATTACTTTAAATAGTTCTATATTAACTTAACAAGATTTGACATGTAAAATTACCAAGATAAAAAATAATCTAAAAGTATAGGAATAAGAAATAAAATTGGTCATTTACATCATATTAGTCTCCTCCTCTTTGAGTCAAACGAATATTACAAAAAATATTTTTAAATTAATAGATCGGGAAAGGAGCATACATGACTAATAAAATATATAATTTTAAATATTTAATTACATACACGTGAACATAAAGATATGTAAATTTTATATGGAGGATTAAATTAAAGATAAATGAAACAAAATAAAAGACATAAAAAATACATTAAGTAGTTATATATTAACTTAACAAGATTTGACAAGTAAAATTACTAAGATAAAGTAATTAAAAGTATAGGAATGAGAAATAAAATTGGTTATTTACATCATATTAGTCTCCTCCTCTTTGGGTCAAAAAAATATTAAATAAAAATATTTTTAAATTAATAGATCGGGAAACGAGCATACATAGTCTAAATAAAATAGAATATTTTTAAATATTTAATACATGAAGAGGTGAATTTTGTATGGAGATTTAAATTGAAGATAAATGAAACACAATAAAAGACATAAAAATTTACTTTAAATAGTCCTTTATTAACTTAATAAAATTTGACATGTAAAATTACCAAGATAAAAAATAATCTAAAAGATTAGAATTTAATTATTGTTTTAACTACATGCGACATATATTATTCACTTATTGTTTATTTTTAGTTTCAAAATAAAAATAATAAAATATGAGGTAGATAATATTTTAACTTCATCATATATGAAGATCTACAATATATAATTTAAACAAAATAAGTTAACATAATAAGTCAGAAATTATTAGTAAGATAATATCTTAACTACCTAATATCTATCTACACTATAATAAGAAATATATTAAACCTACATGGTTAAGACATTTTAATGTAAACTTTATATATAGTTATGTTTTATATATTTAACTTAAAGGGTATAATTGTCCTATAGATGTAATAATATTATTATCAATTATTTTTATCAAACTATATCTATCTCTTGTTATCAACAATTTTATCCAAATATATATAACTGATTATATTTTTAAATAAATTTCAATTATACTAATCCTGTTCTACTTTTTTTGTTTTTTATATGTTAACCAGTAACCCTAAAATGGGACAAGCTCAAAATTCAAAGAGGTGAAGAATACTCTTCAAAGGATCAATGCCATTGAAAAATAGAGAAATTAAAAAAAATCCAAGGTACTTGAAAATAAGATCGGATATATATAGATTGGCCAACTACCCTGGCCACTTCAGTCAGTTTTAGCACAAAATCATAAATGAACAAATCGGATTGGACTGATAAAAATCAATTGGTTAATTCAGTTTTTTTAGATTGAAGGTGTAAATTTGAAAAACAAAGCAAAGGGAGAGATAGGAAAAGAAAGAAAGACCATGAAAAGAAAATAAAGGATAAAAAGGAAATAATTAAGCTTAAAAAAATAGAAATACATATGGAATGCTAAAATCATAGAGAATAAAACTGGTTTCAAGCGAAAACAGGAGTTATTTGATATGCTTATAAAATAAAATTTTGAACAACGAATTAAAAATCAATTATATTAATTTTAAAAATCAAAATTGGGGAGAAGAGAAATATGGTATACGAGAAATATTATCGAACTTATTCTTAATTAGTGTGATATGTAATTTTAGATGAACTAAATTAATTTGTTGTAATATTTCCAACTAAAATTAGTTTTTTTTTACTCAATTTGTTTAGTGGGATAAACTTTTTAATATTATATGTGTCAAACTAACTGCTCAAAATCTTATCTGACCATTTTATTATTTTATTTATTTGCAATAAGGGGCAATATAGTTATTTCAGTTTCCTAATCCAGAAATTGATCGCTTCATTGACCCCACACGTTCCACAATTCCATGTGTACTCTGCCACGTCATCGCCGCGGTATAAATATTAAATGCTCTGCTCTCGTTCTCGCCTTCTTCCCCTTTTGGCTTCTTCATTTGCATTTTGCCTGGCGGGTGGCACAGGCCGTAAATAAAACGTCGCGCCGTCGCAATTTTTGGTAGGTCGCTCCCTTCCTTCTCTTCTCGCCGGACCGCCGCCGGAGTGGCATCCGGCCGTAAATAAGTAGGATATTCGTCGATATTATTTTATTTCGTCTTCTTTTAGAAGTGGAAGTGAAAAATAAAGAGTTCGCGGTAGGTACCGGTGGATGGGGAACGCGAACGCGAAGGAGGGGGAGGACGGCCGGGGAGGCGAGCTGCTTCCGCCGCTGAGGCCGTACGGAGATCCTCGCTTCTCGGCAGCTGCTACCGTTGTCGGGGCGCGCAGGCTGTCCGACGAGCCGATGGGGACCTCGCCGCCGGAGAGCCCCAAGCGGTCCCAATCGCCCGTGTTGTTCACCCCTCAGGTACTGGGATTAATCTCTGGGGTTCCTCTTTCTGCAAAGTACCTTGTTTCCTTGAAATATTTGTGTACAAATTCGTTTCTTCTTTGCTCTTTGATGCTTGAGAGGTGATCGGTGTTCGTAAATATACTACCTTTATGGGAAGATGATGCGCGTTTCCATTTCTTCATTTAATATACTTTTATTCGCATTAAAGTGGATCGCTCACTTCAAATTTCTGTAAGACGTGCTAATTTATCACTAGTATTTGTATATTTCCTCTCTTTCGGTCTCAACCTAACGTTTGCCTGTTAAAATCCCATTTTTTTTTGTGGAGCACATTAACTTGGACGCTAATCATGCAAAAGATATAAATACATGATTTATCTCTTGACAGTCATGATTATTTTTTTAACTATGATCAAATTTTTTTGCCAAAAGGCTCATGTGATCCTCATGGAGGAGGCATGTTGTGGATATCTAATTTATGTGGCACCTTGTCTTCATTGCTTGTCTGAGCTTTGAATCAACAATTCGTTTCAATCGTGAAGTGTGTTTATTGGAAATTCCATTGCATGAAAAGTGGTAAACATGCTAATAGATATTTGAGGGGTGAGCTCACCCAAATTCTAGTTCAGCATTGAGGGATCTCATTGTCATGAACTCTCTTACATGCTCATGAAGTGTGTTTATTGGAAATTCCATTGCATGAAAAGTGGTAAACATGCTAATAGATATTTGAGAGGTGAGTTCACCCGAATTCTAGTTCAGCATTGAGGGATCTCATTGTCATGAACTCTCTTACATGCTCAATAGGGCAAGTCTGAAGTTTTTAACGACATTATCATGTATGTGTTACGGAGTTCATAACTTGTAATCCTACAGTTGTTGATATTTAATAAGCCAAGGATACCAAAATCACCTGCTTAGTGTTCATTTCATTATGACGTTTTATCCATGGCAATGTTTTGAGCATAATCAGTAGACTCTCTAAGGGCTTAAGTAATGAGATATTTCAGCATGAATAGGTCCAAAAACATTGAATAAAAAAATGTTCTACAAATAAATAATATAAATACAAATGAACCTATTACTTCATCTTCCACTTCTTTCTTATGGATGTAATGGATTGAGAAATTCTGCATGTTGACAAACCAACACTTGACGAAGGGGAAAGTGCCCTAGGCAACAATACTCCATTTTTAACCACATTCTTGCTACCATGCTATGTATTTTCCTTTCTAATGAGTAGCAAATATGATTTTCTGATAAGAGTAGGCATCAAGGAGGAAGTAACTGCTGTATGTAACAGCCATAAAATACATAGTAGGACCAAAGTTTTAGTTTACAGTGGGTCATTTAAATAAACTTGCATATTGAATTATTGATATTATATAGAACAATCATTTAGGTTTCTCTATAGTGGAAAAATGTCTGTTTGTCATTTTTATAATTCTGTCTATTTGATTCTGAAGTATAATAATGGATTATGATTTTCATTTTCTTATCTAGTTGTTCATCAACATAACTTTTAGTTTTGGTGTTACCTTGTACTTGATTCCTTTGCTAAACTGTTAAATGACTGTTCTATATCTTAAATTATACATTTATTGTATTCATTTTCTGTCAATGACATACTTGTTTCCTTCTTAGCTTGAATAATGCAAAACCACGACTTTGTTTCAGTAGCTTTATATTTTTCAGCTGCGTGATACGAATGTGCCATAATCTATTCATTACGATGTCTTGGACAACTGACACAAATAATATGTTCTCTGTTATGAATAAACACAAATTTCTCTAAAAAAAAAAATGAATAAACACAAATTCTTATGCCCTAAGTGGGATATAGGGGTTATAATCATGTATATGGACTCTTTTTCCCGGTTAAATGTAGAAGTCATTTTCAAGCCACAAACTTGTCATCTCTCAATCATCAAAGAACCAACTTAAACTTTGCACTATTATCGTATATGTGTATGCTCCTATATCGACTTCTAAAAAACCTCAGAGAACATAAGCTTTTCATTCCTTTTCATTTTCGCTTTAGACACTGTGAGCAGAAGTTTTTGCTTGATTACTTATGCTCCAAATAAATTGTTGAGAATATGATATCCTTCCTGAATACTAGTGATCTTCTGTTGCAAACACTTTGGGCTTTTATATGAAAAGTTTATGATTCTAGCTGGTGCTCAAGTATTTCAGATACATTTCGCTGTCTCTTACCCTCATCATGCTCGGATTTGTTGCCTATCAGTTACTCTATAATTATTTCCACCTGCTTATATTGAGACAGTAATGGAGGACTCTTTAAAAAAAGAAAGACAATAATGGAGTCAAATAAACATGTTGTGCTATCATGCATGAGACACTTTATGTGGTTTTATTACTCTAGGGGTTTTAACTTTAGATCTTAAAGCATCAGCTTACTCAATTCTTTATGGAGGGTACTCGAAATTCTGGTGTCTTTGTACTTTTGCATGAATTGACAGGTAATTTATGTTTCAGATTCCCATAGCACCATTAGAAAGAGCAACTGATACTCCTGTATTTCATCATTCCTGGATGAATGACTCCCATGCACCTTCCAATGGCCCCCTTGAAAAGGGGATTCCAACACTGATTACATGGAGCCACGGAGGAAATGAGGTCTTGGTTGAAGGGTCATGGGACAACTGGACAACAAGGTATACTACAAATAAAAAGAAAATTTTACTATGCTTGACATCATGTATTTTTTTAGAATTTGGATTTTAGTTTCATAATCTCTGAGGACTTTCTAGGAAGCTATTGCAGATATCAGGCAAAGATCATTCTATCTTACTGGTGCTGGCATCTGGAGTTTATCACTACAAGTTCATAGTGGATGGTGAATGGCGGCATATTCCTGATCTTCCTCTTACGACCAACGAGACGGGACAAGCTGTTAATGTTCTTGATGTCAATGTGAGTATCCAATCTAGAATATGCTCATGTTCTATGTAAAAATGAACCCATTCTAATTATGAACATTTATTTCCTCAGGATTATATTCCGGAGTATCTCCAAGGCATCTCTGAATTTGAAATGCCGATTTCGCCTAACCACAGCTATTCTCATCCATACCCATTGGAAGAGGACTTCGCCAAGGAGCCACCGTTGCTTCCTTCACAACTGCACCTTACAGTCGGTTCACAGAATTTAGAGGTTGCTTCGGCGAAGCCCCAGCACGTCGTTCTGAACCACCTCTTCATCGAAAAAGGATGGGCATCCCAATCATTGGTCGCTGTCGGTCTGACACATAGGATCCAGTCGAAGTATGTCACTGTGGTCCTCTACAAACCAATGCTTAAGTAGTGAAGAGAGCTGCTGCTTCACATCTTAGAAGAAAGCATTTCAAAGAAAAGATTGACCTTTTCCTGTCTTCTGTACATAAGAGTAGGACTGTCAATGTAGGCTAATGTCTTTAGAAAGTTACCTTAATCATCTTTTCTCCTAATGTGGTAATACGATATAAATGTTCCGTAACTGTTTTTTTGTTGCTGCTAGGAGAAAATGCATAATTTGTTGGTTTAGGATCTAAAATTCTGATTCTAGACTCTTGTGTGCTGAACGAGACAATGCTCAAGAACACCTGATTGTTTACATGTAGTTGTAATCGTTTATGCATAAATATGATACGCAAAGGACATTAGTTCATGTCTTTTTGACTGACCCTAAACGTTGTGGAACAGAGTCATTCAAACTCTAACTGCTGTTTGGTTGTCAACTGCTATGAAGTGGTATATGGATAAACAAATAATTGCTCAACTTTAAAAAAGAATTAGCAAATTTCATTTTTTGAGTAAAATTTCATCTCACTCAAAAGATATTATGGAATTATATTTTTACTTAAAATTTGATTTGATTAGTAAAAGATATGTATACGGAAGATCTAGATAGATAAATATTTTGAAAAAAAAGTTTAAAACATAATTGATGTTAGGTCAATAAAATCGAATAATAATTTATAAAAGAAATCAAATACTTTTTTACAACTCATAATATTTTGAAGGAGACTTAATAAGATATCTAGCTAATATATGTGCAACTAATCTTGTCACGAACATTCATTGTCATCTCATCGTCATATCATCCTTTTTTTTCGGTTACGAACAAGTCATCATCCCTACAGATCAATTACCGATAAGATCTAATATAAGGTAAATAATTTTCTGATGAGCTATGTCGCATAATAATCACATGGAATGAATCATGACATTATAAAAAGCTAACACTATACCCAATGTAGATAAAAAATATTATGTTGATACAATAAGGTCAAACAATAAGAAATAAATTCAAAGTCAATCATAAACACTATTTCTATACAATGTTGCCAAACAAGGAGTGATCCAAGGTAAAAAATAATCTTTATTTTTCATAAAGACAACACGATAAAGAATAAATTCAATCATTATAAATGACAATGATAACTTTTCAATTATACAATACATCCTCTTTATTTTCCTTTTCAATACCTAGGTGGTTTAATACTTTATAAGCAATTTTTACAAGATTTTATCTTTCTTTCAATATAATGCTCTAGTTTTAATGTGGTGCTTTCTTTCTATACAATGCTATGATTTCAATAATCTAGTTTCAATGCTACGCCTTGATCTCAATGTGTTACTGTGTTTTATCTTTCACTTATTTCATTATAAACTTTGCTATGATTTTGAGCTTTTAGGAGGTTCGTCAATAAAATAGTTCAATGGTGAATCTAAAAACTAGTTATTTATGAATTTATTCAATGAGTGTCATTCAGTCTGCCAAAGTATAAAATCAACATAGAATTTTAGATTAGTTGCTAATTTTCCTGGAAACGAATTTGAGTGAAAGAAAATCGAAAACTTATACCGTGTAATTGTATAGAAGACTATATTCAAGCAAAATTAGAATGGTAGAATTAGATTTGTATAATATAAGTCATGAAGTTTCTTTCAATAAGTATGCAATATGTCATGTTGTAAGAGGTGCATATAGGATAAGTTGAATTGTTTAAGTTTTAGAATTCATATGTTGTTAAAGAACTTCGAACTATTTGACTGTCTAGATATCATATGACATGTATAAGTGTTATGCATTTTATTTTAGTATTCACATAATAATAACATAAAACATATTATTATTTTAAGGTTAGATGAGTGAGATACATGGAAGAGAGAATTACTTTTGTTGTTACTCTTATAAGGTAAGTTGATTTTTCGTAGCATATGTATTCACCATTTTGAATTCGGTTTGATTAAGATTGTGATATCTGTTGAGCATGCCTCTTGGTAATATGATATGAAAAATATGTATGTAATGGTTGGACATGCTTCTATGCCTATGAAAATCAAGATATCATATAGAATGTGATTTACATGATGTGCAACTATTTTCAATTAAATGTTCGATCAATATGATTCTTAAATATGATGTTTGCTATATGTGACTGATATGATTTGATCATTCGTATATATTTGTATCAAGCATTTGCATGAATGATAGTCGGAGCTATGTGATACATCACTGATCACGATAGGAGCCACCTTTAGACTCTCAACCAACCAATCTGATTCCCTAATAATGGGATGAGGTAGAATGACACTAAGTGCCATGCAGAGCTATATAGATTCGTATGGTCCATCTATAGAATTTATTCTATCACTTTTTGATATGTTCTCTGTTATGGATGATTATATAAATTGACCAGTTGGTGACCTATGTATTCATATGAGATTGATGCATAACCGCATATATAAGTTTGATATGTATTAAATGATATTTGATACACTTTGAGTATGCTGCTACTTATAAGTATGTTTATTGTATGTACAAAGCTAACATTATAGAAGTTTCTTGTTGACTATGTTGTTGAAGTATGCATGTCTTATTTATCATATCTTCGAATAAATTAGTAGTAACACGTATACTATGAGTTTTCAACTTACTGAGTTATGCTTTGCTCATATTGTGTTTTCATTATTTTTTTATATCAGTAGACCGCTTTTGTGGCCATGCTTGGTGATCCTATGTCGAGATTAGAAGCAGTTTTGGATAGGACATATAGTTGAGACTTAAGTCTCCTATGTTTCTTTTGAAAGAACTTCAAGAGCTATTTTGTATGCATAATATAAAAAAAGAGTTGATTGTAATATGTGAATCTAGACTTGTATATTATAAAAGTTAAATAGTTGCACTTGCTCTAAATGATCAACTAAAAGTTTGCATAGTTTGGTCATTTTCTATCATATTACCAATGAAATTATAGCACGTTTCCGCAATCTTACTTGATCTTCCATGATATGTGGCTATTGATAGGATAAACCAAGGTTTAAACTAGAGTCGTGACATTTATGGTATCGGACAATTTAATTCTTTGGATACTAGAATATAATTTAGTTCAACTTTTCACCCACAAACCAATGGACAATTAGTTATGGTGTTAAACACTTAGAGACCTAAACATCTAGTTCTTATTCTTCTCATTCTTAAGCCAAAATCAAGAGGAAGGATGAATAGCAAGTGCAAGAAACTTGTGAACCACTCTAATCTTGACGGGTTCTCATCTAGGTAAGTTGTTAGCACCCCTCTTATGAATTATCTTTATAAATTTCGATTAAAACAAGTTTCCTTTGATATGTGATGGATCACTTAAAACTTCTTTTTATGTTGTCATCATTGATTGTTATCTCCACGATGAAGAACAAGTCCAAACTAAGAACAAGTAGACTCAGATAGTTGAGGTTGTTGTTAAGCCACCTTTTGATCCTTCAACAATTATGAAATTAAATTTGTGAGTTCCTTTCGAAGTCTACTTTTTTCACAATCTTTAGAATTTCCTTGATCAAAGTTGAACACTATAAGATATGTATCCATACTTAAGGATCACAAAATCTGCTTCATACTATGCATAGGCTGAAATGATAATTCTATGATAAAAAGATATTAAGCCTTAATGATAAGATACCATATATTCCTAATTTCTAAGAAATATAGAATCTCATAAAATAGTTATGCATATTAAGAGTTATAAGTCTTCTATTGCATAACACTCAATCTATTAGTTTACATAAATGAAATAGTGCACTGCTAGATCTCATAAAAATTTCTGGGACAAATCTATAAATAGAAAAATTATGGGATTTATATGGATTAACTATAAGGAAGTCTAATTTCACGAAAAATTGATTTTTCTGAAATATGATGCCTAGATAATTAGTTATGAATTTTACATTTATGCATCATTCAATTTGTCAAGGTATAGAAAATGAAACATAAAATAGTCTTATTCCCAAATTTTTTTGAGAATACTTTGTAAAGAATTTAATTTGCGTGGATTGAAGTTGTTGAAGTCTCATTTCATATAAAATTAATTGTATTTAATAAAATATGTTCATTAATTATTATGTATTTACGTTCAATGTCACTCAATTTGTTATATCGGAAGTTGAAACGTATCCTATGGTGTTAAGCACATAGTATTGCAGTAGGTATACTTTTGAATACATGCAAAAAACTCTAAGATGATTTATGTTATATGATTGATATGATATGGTGAGACATTTGCATCTTACATATGCACATTTGCATTACCCCTGCCAAGTTGATATGTTTACCCCTATAGGTTGAAATAATTTAGAGGATTGATATTATAAATTGTAGAAAGGATGATTCAAGATTGTTTGGACCTAAGTGCCATATGAGCCAAAATGCTACATTGTAATCAAGGTGAGATACCACTTGAATTCGTATGGGTCACCTCTAGAATCCAACAACCTTTAGGCTGACATGATATCCAGAAAGGGATGATACAAATGGTTGATATGATAAATTATCGAAATGATGATTCAAGGTTGTTTGGATCTAATTGCCATACGAACTAAAACACTACATTGTAATCAAGGTGAGACACCACTTGAATTCGTAGGGGCCACCTCTAGAATCTAACAACCTTTGGGTTGATATGATACATAGGAAGGGATGACTTCTGATGAGTTGGTGATATGATATGTAGATGCATCCATGATTTTTGTGTCCCTCCATGTGGCAAATGTAATATTATCATTTTATTGTAACATTATGAGATGATTGTATATAAGATATACTTAATGTTGTCTTTACCAAATCGAGTACTGAATACACATGGATTATAAGTTTTCAACTCACTAAGTTGTAGTTTGCTCATATTGTTATTTTCATTATTTTTCATATTAGTAGATCAGTTTTGTGCATGTTCTTAGCAAACCTGTAACGAGATTAGAAACACTTATGGATAGGAATAATATATGATTGCCTCCAATGTTCTCTTTTGAAAGATCTAGAGAGATACTTTGAATGTGTAATATAAAAGAAAAGGCTCAAAGGAAAAAAATATCTTGATGGGAGAAAATGTTAAGTATGGTATCAGAGTCACTCCGCGTGAGCCTCTGTCCCATGATGGGAGACCACTCAACGAAGACAATTGATTCCTCTAAGCGGGAAGGATGCAAGAGGTATGCCTTGGATTAGTCCCACATGGACAAGTCATGAGAGAGATATTGGGTATATATGTGGACATGCATTGAAATTGTCAAGACACATTAGAAAATTGTAAGGGGCTAAGTTCTACATTGTGAGTGCACAATGGAAGCCACCTCTAAAACTCAAAGCAGACAATATATTGGCAAGTACTGAGTCCCTAACGGGAATAGGTCATTGCGCCACTTTGATAAAAGTTAAGACGTATTTGGTTGTATCGAGCTTAACATGGTCCATGTCTACTCTGTAATAGGCGCGACAACTCCAACAACACACAAATTTTAGTGTAAAAAACATCATAGAGAAATATCCAAACTATGACAAAAGGCAACATAATAATAATTAATTGTAATGCCAATATGGATGATATTGATCAATTTTCACTAGACAATACATCCCCTTTATTTTTCTTCTTAATACCTAGATGATTCAATGTTTTATAAGCAATACTTTGCTTTACATGACTTTTTTTCTTTCTTTCAATATAATGCATGTTTTCAATGTGGTGTTATGAATATTTCACTTATTCCATTAGTGATTTTAAGGTGACTTTGAGAGACTCAAGAGCTTTTAGAAGGCTTGCCAATACAAGATGCCAATAGTGGTCCAAAAACCACGACAATTGCCCACAAAGGGGGACGATGCATGAAAGAGAGCAAGCCATACACTACAGCCCCCCGAGAATGCAATGATATCAATACTATACAATGATTCACAACAATACAGACCATGAAGAGCTCTAACTTTTATTAACTTATCTTGTTTACAATCTTTATCTTTACCCAATATTGATCCTTAATATGTAAGACGACTTGAAGAACACAATTAATGTAAAATCCATGTTAGCAAGGTAAAACTTGCATTGTAAGATGATTACCATAATTAAATACTTCAATAATCATAATGACCCATAGCATATTCTTGTAAAATATCCAAGTCAACACCAAAACAAATAGGAAAAGCAGTTGGCCTCTTTGATGTAGGCTGCATTGGATCCAAACCATAGGTTGTGTTCAAGTTTGTGGGTTGCGCCGATCAATGTTGCACGGTGCAATTTACTAATGTGGGATGTGTTGGGTTAGACATAGAACGTGTCATATAACAAAACGATCAATATGCTAGGATCATGTCCTGAATGACGCAAACCATGTTGTAATATTTGTTCCAATAAAAAAATGGGACACAAATGCCACATTTTGGGCTACGCAAATCGTGTCCTGAATGATACATGTCATGTCCTAAACATTACTTAGCAATGGGACATAGTTTATGTCATGGGTGATGCGGACTATGTTCAAGACAATGTATGTAGGCCACACTCTAGATGACATGGACCATGTTTCTATGACGTCACATGATCAACATATCCGATGCAGGCCATATCGAGCTTGACAGGCACCGTGTTCGCTCCGAAAACTTCATAGGAACTTATCCAAACTATAAAAAATATATAGATCTAAATGACTATTAGAAATTATGTGTAATCACATCAAACCATAATTAATGCAGATCAAAACATGAATACTAACATGCTTCGTCTATACAAGAAAAACCATATTTAGGAAGGATATGCTTGAAAACATACATCAGTTGATTTAATGTCATTGTTGCATTCCAGACCGTTCCTCCTCTTCATTCCCCTTTGGCTGCCATCCTTCTCAATGCATTGTGTACTTCTTCGGCTCCAAGGGATAAGAGGAGTGAAAGTAGAGAGAGAGAGAGAGAGAGAGAGAGAGAGAGAGAGAGATTTCATAACGACTGAAAAAATAATGATCCTTGAAGAAATTTTGTGGGCTTCAAGTTTAAATATTTCAGATGAAATCGAAATATAATTGAATTCAAAATACAATAAAGCTAGGACTTCTCTTATAAATGCACCACTCGTGTCTGTGTTAGACCTTTTCCTTTTTTTTCTTCTTTATATTGGAGCCGAGCATTACAATAAATCAAAGTTCCTATTATAACTTTTAATTTTTACTCCTCAATACTATGTATATATGTATATGTGGATTTAGTGGAGGTTCTACCTAATTAAGTTGGTAACACCGTACTACTTATCTTATCAATCATAGGATGTTAAATGAACAATATTTTTTGATAGGTCTTGATTTTTTATTTTGTTGATCATTAAAGTTCACTTGTTTATCCTTTTATCTATGCTTATTTCACCCTTTTTTACATTTTATTTTCCTATTTATCTTTTATTTTACAACTCATTTATATTAGATTAATTTAATTTATTAATATATATATATATATATATATATTGCTTTAAACTTTCTACTTATTATTATATTCCATGCCTTAGCTGCTATATTCTTTTCCACTTCTTTTTTATTAATCCTTACTCAATTGTTACATATTATTATTTCATAAAAATAACATATTTTGTCTTAATATATGTTTGTACTTAGTACTCTATTTTGTAATATTCATGATTTAATCCATATAAGCTTACATGTGCTAATGTCATATTTTATGATCAATATGTATTCTGATAACTATGTTGAAGTAAAAGCATCAACCTTAAATGTTGGTGCACCAAAAGCCTTGAGATTTCACATTAAGGCATGGACATGTGACTTTTAAAATATTGAGAATTGGGATAAATAAAGTTCAGATAATTATTCTTATATGTTAAAGTATATGAAATATAAATTTTAAATAAATTTTAATTAGATTAAATAAATGTAAAAAATGAAAAACTTTTGAAACTACATATTTTGTTCTTCAATTCAAAATTTAGATTTAGATTTTTAAAAATTTTTATGAATATTTTTATTTAAATTTAAATGGGGGTAGTTTCTTATTTACATGTAATATCTTAAGTGAATAAATAAATAAAATGAACATAGAAAATACCAAATCATTTACTTAAATGACATTATATATAAATATCATCAACAAGAAGCCCATACTTCTATCATAACTTGTAACTGTCGCTACGCCAGTAACTTGCATGGATAAAAATAAAAGTATTGACTCTTTACCACATGCTTTTCTACCTACAACCTCCCAAGTTTGAACCTAGAGGAAGGATAATAACAACTACATTTTGAAGTCAAGATCAAACTAAAAGGAAATTTGAGAATTTTCATAATAAGATAAGTAGGTATTTCCTCTTTTATGAATTATCTCTACAACTTTTGATTAACCAACGGTTGTTCTAGATATGATTCTCATATGCTATCAATATCTACTAATTATAAAGCACATCAAAGCCAAGTTACTTATTAATAGAGCACATATAAGTTGAAATGAAATATGTGGCTGAAATTTCATATAAATAATTGCTATCTTTAGCTCCTCCAACAATTAGAAACTCCTAGTGTTGTATGCCTTTTGAGTTTAATTTCCAATGCCTTTGGAATTAACTAATTAGAATTTTATATGATAAGTTATGACAAATGATTAAGACTCTATCTTGCTATTTTGTGTAATGATTAGTCTAAATTATAATTTCTATCATAAATTATATTCAGAACAAGTGCAAAATATTTTTATGTCACACAATTATTAGAAGTTTACTTTCAGATCGAACTGGAATTAATATTTATAGGTTAAACAAAGTGGAAGTGTGACATTTACATTGTACATCACATAATTTGTCAAGATGTTGAGATGAAATAGAATATAGACAAATCTCCAAATTTTCTGACAACAACTACAAAGAATAAAACTTTGAAATTTATATGGGTTTAACCATAAAAATTGTATTTCATTCAGCGTTCAAATGATTTGATTATTGATGTGTCACATCAAGTGCATGATATTAGATATTTGAAATTATATTTTACATCATTTTCATATCTTCTTTTTAGGCCCCAGCCTCTATTTTATATTCACTTTCCCCTTTTTAGTGAGCATGTCCTTATTGCATTTATATTCTATCAATCGTATATTTGAAACCAAATGATGTTGTTTTATGCTCTTATTTTAAAATTTTAGAGAAGCATGAAGTTTCTACACCCTCGCGTTCGGGGCATCACAACACAACATCTTATGTCAGAAAAAGATAAAATCACAAAAAGACAAAAAAAATCATGACAACTCATGATTGACAGAGCAAATCAAGGGAATATTCTGATAGAACAAAAGGGACAGATGTCAAGAAAGGAAAGGCGAATAAAATGGATGGAAAAAAGATATTTAAAGGAGGAAACACCAAGGAGAGAGAAGGCTTCCATTTTTGCAAGGCCCCCATTTGGGAAGGAGGTCATTTTTTGGAACAACAACACCATTGAAGATGAAGGGAACAATATGAAGAGGAAGAAGGGATTGCAGAGCATCGCGATGAGCACTTCTAAATTTTAACTATGTATTTTGATGATGATGCTTTGTAACAAATAGGATAACTCTAGATATAGTTGTTAGGGGATGATGGATAGGATTCACATTTTGATTTGATCTTATTGAACTATTTTGGATCTTCATTTTATGAACCGGTTTGATTGATTTATATTTTATGAACTTGTTATCCTATGAAGATTTTCTCTATTTAATCATAAACATATTTGAATTGTCCCATTACATTCAATTATATTTCTTGTTCATGCTTGTTTCCATTGGATGATACACCTCGTCCAATGGGCATTCATGGATTTAAGTGTTCACGATTTTATGATTTCATTGGTTAGATTTTGAGCTTTTGTTTGCCATCGGACACTTTCACGTTTCTGCAACTATGAGGAACCTATCTGTTCTATTAAGGTTTAGAATGATTGAAGAACAAACCATCTCCTCTCATTTACGTATTATCCAACAATGATCTCCATCACTAGTTCTGCAAACCTGTGATGCATGGGTCGTATGTCGAAAGATCCTCGACCCGGAGTAGCTATTAGATCCACCTTAGATAGGTTTTGGACCTCGTTCTCGCTCTCTAATGCCGATCAGCTAGGAGATAGTGACTGATATCCCTCAAAAGGAATTCGTCATTCCTCTCTTCACCGAGATTCGACATAGTTTAAAATGGAACAAAACAGAGTCATCTTTCTGATTTTTCTATGGTACAAAATTTAATAAGAAATTTATATAAATTAAACCTCAAATAGTCTAAACTTTGGAAAAAAAATTAGTACTTGAAATGATATATTTTTTAATTGTTATGAATTTTCTAACAACCTCACACAATCTTCCATGTGCAAAACTAAAATCAAATTGATGTTGTGAAGTTCATGAAATAAAATTATCATTGATGCAACTAAGCTTCTATATGTACTGCAATTGCTTTTGGGAAGATTGTAGATGAATTTAGAAAATGAGTGGATTGCTAATAATGCAATTGTAGATTAATGTCAAAAACATGCACATGCATTTCTCTACCATGATGATATGTTTTTTTTTGCAAGGATGATGTGAAATTTATCGTATGGAATGATATGATATCCAATAGGACAATATGTTCCTCGATCGAGATGATATGATTTCTTAAGAGATGATATGATATCTTTGACCACTTGGTGATGTGACATGTGCATTATGCATACATGATTGCATAAGCACATGAAATTTTATATGATATGATATGAACATTTGATATGATGATCATATAGTACAATACATATGATAATTGATATAAAATATATTTATTTTTAGAATTGTCTAGGCAGTAACAAATGAACTATGAGTTTTTGACTTACTGAGTTGTGGTTTGTTTATAATGTGATTTCAATATTTTTTTCAAGTTAGTAGATCAATGTTGTTGTCGTGCTTGGTAATCTTATGTAAGAATTGACGCACTTTTGGATAAGATATAGACAATACTTAGATCTCTTATTGAGTCTTTTGAGAGGATATATGCCTTTTTTTATGTATAGCTTTTGTATAAGGATGTTAAATGTTAAGAAGGATCTTGTATAATATATATAAGTACAAAATATGGTATACTTGCTTTGAGATCAATATAATCTACCTTTGTGTTATAATGGCTTCTTTGATAATATTAATGTGTAACATCAAATGGATTATATCATGTTTATGTGATAGTATATTTGATTAATCGTAATAAGTCATGACTTAATGGCAAATCAAGGTTTGAACTGGAGTCGTGACAACTACAATGTCAGAGCAATAGTTCTTGATTCACATTTTTTTTATATGTGCCTAGGATCACCAAGTTATGCCTCAATTGGTCAACCTATGTCCATATGACCTATGTTTGTGTTGGGTCTCTTATTATTATTATGCGGTGGGGCCCACAACAAAGATAAGTTAAAAAATAAGATAAAGTTGGGATGGTGTCCAAACACGTTGCTCTAGGAGTCAAATCATAAAAGGATGAAGTTGCGCGGATGAGATGGGTTGGTGACGAGTGGCTAAAAACACCACTTTTTACCCCTCATTCATGTCATCTTTTATCGTGTTTTGCACGCCACTTGAACATTTCTTACCACCTTTCTACCAAATTGCAATATTTTTATATTTGACTAATCTATTTTAAAAAAATATTGCATTTCATTATAAAATTGAGATTATTGTGCAATTTTGGAGCTAATAATGCAGAATAGGCAAGTTAGGGATTGGACCCTTCAAATTCAAATTCAATGTACCACATGGATGAAGGAAATCCCCACAATTAAGAGGCAAAGAAGATTTCATAATCAAGCCGGCACCAATTATGAAAACATATTGCGAACGAATTAAGGGAAGAATGCGGCTTGAAGGAATGCAATCACAATTCAAGGGAGCATAATTCTAAAATAAAATCCGGATATTTAAGTGGTTATTGAATATTATAATAACTCGGACAATTAAGGAAAGGGATCACCAATGGTTATTAGAGATTATAACAATCTAGATAAATAAGAAACCAAACCACCGGTTGTAATGGAAAACCGTCGAAAGTTATTGGAGATCTCAATCCAACGGTGATGATGAATTCCCCCTTGATCAAGACATGATGAAGAGACGATTTGAGAAACCTATTTAAAGAGAAGATCAACACCATCTACAAGAGAGTTCGGCCAGAGAAAATTTTTGGTGACAACAAGGAAGAAGTCGCATCCAAACCTTTTAGTTTTCTTTTCTAGCTTTCAGAATAATGTCCTTACTGTCCCTTACGGGGCTTAGGGGCTAGTTTAGTGTATTTCTAGGGCTTTGTGAAGCCCCAAACAGACTTTGTAGTTGTCATGATTTCTCAGCAATGAATCATTTCTAGACTTTTTATTTAATTGCAAGTTTGTTCTTTACCACCATGTGCTCAATACTTGTGATTGATTTAAGGTGACAATTTTGTTCGCATGATCATCCTCTCAACTATAGGTTTTCCATACGAGTCAAGTCTAGAAAGGATTGCTCGAAGTTGTGCATCTATCACAGCTGTGAAATTATCGCACGTCACAACCCCGCTTGTGACGACATTTGTGACGATGCTTGTGATGAGGTTGAGATGATCCTAGAAATCGATTTAGCATTTTGATTTAACCAAGAAAGAGTCACTTGTGGAATGCTTGATCTTTATCAAGTTAGTACAACGTAAGTTGGCTAACTATATCCTAAGTCGATTTCGAAATACTTGCATATCTTTGATTTTATCGAAGTCGTTTCTCTTCATTCGGGTCAAGCCTTGACCAGGATTACCCGAGGTTGTGTAACCGAGGAATCTGTCACAACTGTGAAAAAATGAGATTTTCTTGAATCCCCATTGATTTACTGATTCTCTTCATTCGGGTCAACCCCGAGATTGTGTAACTGAGGAATCTATCACAACTGTTGAGAATTAGGAAATCCTTAAAGTTGTCATATACCTAAGCCTTTGATTGTTCTTCTTCAACTGAACCAAGACTTGACCAGGATCGTCTAGGGTCGTGTGACCAAGGAATCTGTCATGATTGTTGAAGAACAACTCGCTTGTGACGGTCGGGTATGACTATTCCCTGTTTTATATGTCTCTTGCCAAGAAGGCCAATTGGTGTGCATTTTCGGGAAGGATTAATTGCCATCAATAGTCTCGGTAGTAACTCTTTAATTGTGATTACCCTTGACCAGGATGGTCCAAGGACATATGACCGAGGAATCTGTCACGACGAGGAGTGTTCGCTAGTGACGATTGATCGTGACAATCCACATGTTGAGTTCAACATCAACCTAGTCCTTGTTTGTACATCCTTACCTGGATCAAGCCTTGGCGGGATCATCTAGGGTTGTCTGCAGAGGAATCTGGCATAACAAGGCGAAACATGACAACTTGTGATGACCGGTTGTGATGACTCAATAGACTGATTTGAGCGTGTTATTTTTAAATGATTTTAAGGGATATTCTTGTGACAACAGTGGATCTTTCCCATGGATAATTTTGATCAATCAAAGACCTAGAAAAGTGAGTTCTTGAATTAGATCAGTGAGTAGTGGAATGCTGCATGATTTTATTCTTTGAACTCCTTATAGATTTGATTCATACATTTTTAATGTTTGAAAATTACATATTAGCCTGGGGTGGAAGTTTGACTTGGAAATGCTTTTATCATTGATATTTCCTCTGTTTACTTTCTCTCATTTAGAAAATGCAAAAACAAATCCAACCAACAATATTTTCTACTCAATCTAGTGCAATAGAGTTAGGATTCTTCCTGGAAACTTAGTTGACCAGTCCTGTGGATCGACCCCAAAGTACTATAACTATCCGTGCGCTTGCAAAAGCAATAGTTGTGTAATTTTGTGTTTTTATAAATTTTAAAACTTGCCTTTGTAGTGAACAATTGGGTCTCGTTAGAGCTGTCACAACCTGTGTCACAACCGGATCTTTTCTGTTACATCCTGACCTGTTACATGATGCACATCAAGTCTTTGGCGCCATTGTCGGGGATTAGTGTCCAACTAATTCTAGGAACTCTTCTCTCTGTTAAACTAGACTTTTCACTACCATTGTTTATATCATCATTTTTCTTTTTCTTTATTTTTCTTTTACTAACCTATTGATTGTTGCATGTGCAAAACTCTTAGATCTAAATAATTAGTTCCAATCGATCCTGAGACTGAAAGGCCCTTTAGGCAAAGAAGGCAACAACAAAGAAACACTCGATCTAGAACACTAGAGCCTAGACTCGACATAGATTCAATTATTGATAATCCGAATCCAATGGCACCAAATTGCTGCTAATGTTGCGGATAATAGGCCCTTAAATGAGTTCACTACTCCTGGTAACATTGACCTATCTTCCAGTATTGCAAGTCCTGAAATTGCAAATCCTGATTTTGCACTGAATCTTGTCCTTGTCACGGTTGTCCAAAGAAATCAATTTGTTGGCTTAGCTAATGAAGATCCTACTGCTCATATACAAACTTTTCTTGAGATTATGAATACTTTTAAGATTAATGGTGTTACTAATGATGCCACAAGACTACATTTGTTTCCATTTTCTTTGAGAGACAAGGGTAAAGCATTGTTGAGATCAAAAGAAGCCAATTCTATTGCCACCTCAGGCCAACTGGTGATACAATTCATGGATGGATTTTTTCCACCGAGAAAAACTATTCACCCAAGGAACTGAATCACAAGATTATACTAGAAGAACAACGAGTCATGCTATGAGGCATGGGAGCGCTTCAAAGCTTTGTTGAGGAGTTTTCCTCATCATGGCTTCGCGAAGTGGATGCTAGCACAGACGTTTTATAATGGACTCCTATACCAAAACATATTGTCTCTTTATGCAGCCGTTGGAGGTTCTTTCGGCAACAAGAGTGTCAATGACGCCTACAAAATCATCAATGATATGGCACAGAACAATCATGGCGCTGCTCAAGACCGAAACACTGGCAAAGAAGTTTAAGCTTGTTAGTGCTGGAGGTTGGGACCGGATCACAGACAAGGTGGAGGACGCCATACAGAAAGCACTTGAGAAGATCACCCTCAACGCTTGTCACCACTAGGCGTCACAAGTTGATTGTGTCGGCACTGGTGACATGAGGTGTGACAATGGCGGTGGTTCTGACCATGTTGCTACTGCCTGTGAAATCTCATCATTTCAACCATCACCACCCTACTATGTCCAAGACCTTGAAGAACAACAACTGAATGTTGTTATGCCCTTTGGTCAGCAAAACCAGCAGAGACCACAGAACAACCCTTATTCCCAAACCTATAACCTTGGTTGGCGAAATCACTAGAATTTTTCCTATCGAAACAACCATTACCAGCAACCACCAACTCAGTAGTCCAACTTCAGACCAAACAACCAATTCTAAAACACCCAATTCAAATTATTAATTGCTCCAAACCCATTAGCCCTACAAAATCCTAATGCCGACAACCAACTTGCACTACCCTCTCCTAATCTAACCTCGAATTGATGATGAAGAATTTGATGCAACAACAGGCCTCTTTGATGAGCTTTTAGCAACAACAAAGTCGAATACTTCAGAAACATAGTGAGACCATGAAACATTTATTGTCCAAAATCAAGGGTTTGTCCATGCACAACAAGATGTCGGAGACTCAGATTGCCCAGCAAGCTGAGTCCTCAGCAAAAAGACTTGGTGTCTTGCAAGGTCAACCTGAAGCAAACTCTAAAGAGCAGTGCAAGGTTGTTGTTCTTCGAAGCGACAAGGAATTTGAGTCAAGAAGACCGATTCAATTGAGCCACATACCATCCTCTTCAGCACCTGAAGTCAACCCTAATGAAGAAGAGGAGGATATTGAAGAAATATCTACTGGCGAATTTCCACCAAGTCAAGATGATCGTCATCACTTGACGTCACAACCGGCATCACAACCATCGCCTCCACCCACTGGTGATACCGCTTGTGACGATGCTTGATCTAAAGATCAACCCAAGATGACTATCACAACTGATTACTACCTAGTAGTACCATTCCCTTAGCGCTTGATGAAGGCTCAGAAGGATCAACAATGCACCAGGTTCCTTGAAGTTCTCAAAAAGCTTCACGTGAACATTCCTTTTATAGAGGCGATTCAACAGATGCCGACATACGCGAAGTTCCTGAAAGATATCCTTTCAAATAAGAGAATGATTGATGTTCAAGAGACGGCGGCCCTAGCTGAAGGAGCAAATGCCGCCATTCTGAATCGACTTCCAACAAAGTTGAAGGACCCCGGGAGTTTCTCCATTCTGTAGGATCTGGATGGCACCAAGA
>LTAE01004270.1:0-21531 GCA_001647135.1 Pontederia paniculata | reverse complement strand
CTTATTGGGACAGTGCTCCTGGAAGTGACCAAACTTCCCACAAGCAAAATAAGCTCCTCTTGGCACTTTGCGCCTTGCCCTAGGTTTGAACTGCTTTTTCTTGGGGCTGAAGGTTGGCCTGGCTTGCTTGCGCCGATGGTGCATAGCATGGGCCTCTTCCTCCACCCCTTCAGCATCCCCCTCTGCTTCGAAGATGTCGATCTTCTTCCATGTCCTGCTCGATGGCCAAGATGGAGGGCAGTTCAGCAACTTTCTTTAGTGACTCATTGACACATAGAATTGTGGTTGTCATGTCAAAGGCAGGCGGGAGACTATTGAGCACCGAAGTAATTTGCAGCGGCTCTGATAGTGCACACCCTGAAGCTTCTAAGCCCTTAACCATTACAATCATATTGTTTACATGGTCAGACACATTTTCGTCTGACCTCATTTTACATATAGTGTACTTATGCAACAATAATTGGACAGTCATGTCCCTCTTGGACGCCTATTTGTCTTTGAGAGTTGTCCAAAGCTCATAAGCATTGCTGTAGGTCTCAAAGACTCTAATCAGGTTATCCTCCATATACATCAATATGAAGGTCCTAGCCTTCTCATCACCAGCCTTTCGCTGCTCCATGATTGCGGTATGAGTTGCTTTCTGCTCTTCAGATGCTCCATCTGCAAGCGCTGGTGGGGCTGCATCTATGAAGTTTTGGAGACCATCATGAACTAAGCCATATCTAATTCTACGACTCCAAGTGTCGTAGTTGACGTCGTTAAAACGACCCAATTTGGTTAGTTCTGCGATCATAAAATTTGACATTTTTCTAAAAAAATAAATTAAACTTAAAGTCACGTAAATTAATCAAAAAAAAATAAATAGAGAAAATGTGCAAAAGTTAATTCTTAATAAATTAGTTTTCTTCAAAAAATTAATTTAGTAAAAAGAAATTAATTTTCGTCAAAATATAACTTTAACAGAAAATTAATTAATTTTCGAGAATTCAAGTTTAAAAAAAATAAGTTAATTTCTATCCGAAAATAATTTTGACTGAAAAAATAAAATTAACTTTCGTCCCAAGCAAATATAATAATAAATAAAATTAAGTTTCGTAAAAACAAAATTCGCCCGAAACAATATAACTTTAACAAAAATGATGAATTTTCGTCAAAAATTGATTTAAAAAAAATTCGTCAACAATATATATATATATATATATTAGAAAATGGAAATTAATTTTCGTCCAAAAATTAACTTCAAAAAAAATAATATTTTCGTCAAAAACTATATTAACAAAACAACAACAAAAAATAAAGTTAATTTTCGTTGGAAGTTAATTTTAACAGAGAATATGGAATTAGCTTACGCTGAAAAATAATCTTAATAGAAAAAAATGAAAATTTGATTTTTGTCCAATTTTTTTTTATTATAACAGAATAAAAAAAATATAAAGTTAAGTTTCGTCTGTAAGTAATTTTAACAAAAATACACTAAAACTTATTTCGTTTGAATTTAAAACAGTTTTGATAGAAACAAAAAAAAAGAATCCGTGAACACATTTAATAGAAATAGATTTAATCCAAAAATGATTAATAGAAATAATATCCAAAGATATTGTCAACGAAAATAGTGTGTTAATTCGTAATGTACTATTAACAGAAAAAGATATCCAAAATAGTATTAACAGAAATAAAAATATCCAAAGATATTTTTCAACAAAAAAATAGTATTTTAATTCGTTAAGTAATATTAACATAAAATATAGTTGTCCGTGAATAAAACAGTAATACTATAAGAATTGTACGTCGAAATATAAAAAAATAATAATTATTATTCTATTCAACAGTAGAATATTAAACACAAGTATTTATCAATGATCAATTAAGAAAATAACAATAATAAACAATAATTTTCACAATGAAATCCTAAATGATTACATGCATTAATCAGGGAATTAACAGTAGTAATGAATAATTTGCGCAATCAAATCTCAAATAATCACAGGCATTAATGATGATTAATCAGTAAATTGACAATAATAATCAGTAATTTGCGCAATCAAATTCTAAATAATCTCATCTATTAATCAATGATCAATTTGGAAGTTAACAATGATAAACAGTGATTTTCGCAATCAATGATTAAACAGGAAAGTAATTTTCGTAATTATATCCTAAATAATCACAGGTATTACTCAATGATTAATAAGGAAATTAACAATAATTAAGTGATAGATCTTTTTAATTCAAAAATGGCACATGGACTTCAAAAAAAAAATGTCCGGTGGGTTATCAACAACAAGTGGGCCGTATGCACAAAAATGGACTGCAAGTATTGTGAATAGCTTAAAAGATTTAATCCTATGGTTCTGATTTTACATATAAAGATCTAGATCCAATTTATCATGCATCTAACGGGCTCAGATAAAAGGTAAATACAACGGTTTAGATTCAATCATCAACAATATCTACGACTTAGATTAGATCCAACATTCGATATATGTATCTCTAGCATATGATGATCTAACAGTTGCAGTTCAATCTATATATAAAACAGATCTAATATAATCAGTGCAATCCTATGGTCGAGATTAGAAAAAAAAATAGACGACAAAGATATAAAACAAGTAGATGGTTACTGTTTATCTTCTCCAAGGAAAAACTGCATACCGTTCACCGAAGGGGAGAAAACAGGGGAGCAGACTTCGGCGAAATGGCGGTCGTTTGAAGGGTAGAACAGTGCAAAAGAGATCGATGGATGCATGCGAAGATCCCTAATCCGTCAATTTTATCCACGACAGAGTTGTTTCGCCTCGTGATCGATCGCGTCTGTTACCAGGACAGTCGTCTGTGGAGCGATCCGATGACTGTTGGTGTTCGGCGAGAGGTGTTGCAGCTCCGGAGATACAGCAGTAAGAGATGGATTGAATCAGAATCGACGCAAGAGGATGCAGTAGCGTCGTGGACTGAAAACAAATTTCGTCGGATGCCGGAAGCTCTGATACCACTGTAGCAGGAAGAAGGGGGAGAGAGGAAGGGTTCGCCTATGCGATTGAGGGCACCATATATGTTGGCACGAATTCGCGTTCTGTTCCAACAGCTTCTATGGCGCATTTGTTGCAAGAACAATAACAACTCCGCGTCGCCGTTCGGGCTGTTGTCATGCGCGATCTTCTCGGGCGAGTCATGTGGCAACGGTGGTCACAATTACAACAATTTTATTATGTGATAGGGTGGAAGTGTCATTACACAAATAAAAAAGTGAATTAAATGTAATACTTGTAGAACTTGGATAGAAGGATAAGTGTCAAGAATAGGAAAGTTGAAGGGGTGGATTGACACTTTTCATAAACAGAGCTATACATAGAAATATGCAATAATTAATCCTAAAGTATAACAAAATTTCACCTCTTGTCTTCACCTTTAGCATTACCCACTTACTTCCCCATAACTTTTCAAACCCCTCAACTCAATCTTAAATATGTAAGATTTCTTTATCTTAACAGCACATTTACTTTTTTAACCTTTTTCAAAATTTAAAAAACAAAATAAAAATCAATTAGATATGAGATGATGAATGGGTCCCTTTTGATTTTCTATTATATTTTTTTAAAAATTAAATTGATAGAGTTAGATAAGAGTAAATGATAAATTCATAGTTATAAAAAAAAAATAACAATTTGAAGTTAGATGAAAGTATATGGAAAGTTGAGGGGAAGTAAGCGAGAAATATTAAAATTTAGGAGTGAAGTAAAAATTTAATATAATTAAAGGAGAAAAATAAAATTAATTTTTTTTTCTAGTAACATTATAGTTTTAGGGTTTCGTCTAGTTAGTTCACATTTAGCTATATGGGGTAAGATACAAAGTGAAAATTCTTTTTAAGTAGATAAAAATTCAAACTCAAGATATACTTAATGGAGGAAGAATTATTTACCATCTCACTAATTCCCCATTAGTTAATTCTTTATTTCTTTATCAAAAGAGGCAGAGCACAAATTCCCCATTGGAATGAGGTATTTGTGGTGTGTGGGAGTGAACATCGAATTTTGCGGTGGTTTGTCCCTCGCCGTCTAATGGCCAAGTTGGGGGAATAATAAAGTTTTAATTATATTAGTTGTTAATTACCGTCTGATCTAGAAATTGAGACAACCGATTTTTTATTGTAAAAGATGAAATATTCCCTATTCCACCACAAATAGAGCATTTCCACTAACAACTTTTACTCACTTTTTTGTGCCGTATTATTTTTGTCCAAAAAAAGTTCTCATTCCTGTATTTATGGTGAAAGAAAAGTAGGGGCGATTCATAGCTCGAAAAACTGAACACTATTGTTAGTTGATTTTCGCATAAAAAAAAATTAATGTTCAATATCAAAATACTTCATTGACAGTTGTAAAGTATCGACTTTATGTTTGAAAAATAATTCTACTTTGTGTTTGACAATCGTTATAATCCCACCTCCTTGCTTTAGAAACATATTTTATGAGTGGTGTTTTTTATTTTTCTTAAACTTTTCTAACACCGCAGATAACTACAAAAATATGCTTGAATTTTACCAAACTAAATTAATAAAATTCAAAATATTGATAAATGTTAAGAAATAAGTAAAAAAAAATAAATTAAAAAAAGGATGAAATAGAATAACGAATACTTCATAGAATAATAATATTTTATATTTGAGTAAAAATGGAAAAACTCTTTCCTTAAATACGATACGTTTTTCTATTATGTAGACGATCATCTTTTCCCAAACAATCTTTAACAAACATAACTAATCCTTTCTGCACTATGTGTTATGCTATATATTTCCCATGTAAGATCATCGTGATATTTACATGTAATCTAGTTTACTAGTCGTATAATATTTTTGCAATAATTTTTGGGTTAAAGATTTTTGCATTAATTTTGCTCACAACGCAATCCGAAGAAAAAAGAACTTGGTTTAATGGGCCACACACCTTTGCCAACTCAACAGTAGCCCACATTTGCCCTGACGGCCCACTAAAATTAACTGAAGCCTGAGAAGTGATTTCCTTTCCTTTTCTTCCAACTCTTTCATCATCTCCGCCGTCTAATGTCTGAATCTAACGGTTGTAAACCGAATAGTAAGATTTCCAACGCGCCTACCTTCGCAGCACGGAATCCCCTCCCACTCCTCTCCTTATCCCCTCCTCCAAAACCCCTCCATTAACGGCTTCTACGAGCTCCCCTCCCTCTCTCTCCTTCCACTGTGCCGTGGAGCTCCCATCTCAATCATTAATGGAGCTGTCCTTCTCCTCCTCCCTCTCTCCTTTCCATCATCGTCATCTTCACCTCAATGCTTATCGCCGGAACCCTAACCCCTATACCCTCGCCGTCGCCACCGGCGCCCCCACCTCCTCCGACGATGCCGCCTCCCGGGACTCCTTCCCTGCCCCGTCTGTTCCGGCCAACAGCCCTCATCGCCTTCTTCGCGAGCTCGCTGAGCGGAAAAAGGTTGCCTTTCCCAAGAAGAAGCTGCCCCCGCGCCGCTTCATCCTCAAACCCCCGCTGGACGATGCCAAGCTCGTCGAACGCTTCCTCAATAGCCCCCAGTTATCCCTCAAATCCTTCCCCCTGTTGAGCTCCTGCCTTCCGTCCGCCCGTCTCAATGCCGCCGACCGCACCTGGATCGATGAGTACCTCCTCGAGGCCAAACAGGCGCTGGGTTACCCGCTGGAGCCATCTGACAGACTTGGCGACGACAACCCCGCGAAGCAGTTCGACACTTTGCTCTACCTCGCGTTCCAACACCTTCAAGAGTCCAGCGAGCGAACCAAGGCGCGGCACGTGCGGAATGGCCACTCGCGGCTTTGGTTCCTGGGCCAGTACGTGCTCGAGTTGGCGTTTGCAGAGTATTTCCTGCAGCGGTACCCGAGGGAGTCGCCTGCGCCAATGCGGGAGAGGGTCTACGGTCTGATCGGCAAGAGGTTCTTGCCTAAATGGATCAAAGCTGCGAGCTTGCAGAATTTGGTGTTTCCGTACGATGAGATGGATAGGATGATCCGCAAGGACAGGGAGCCACCCGTGAAGTAAGTCTGTCTGTTCCGTGAGTGAATACGTCGTTGTTCATTGTGCTTCATTTTCGTGCTTATTTGCTAGTTGGGTTTGCTGTTGTTCTAATATTTCAGATTGATCAACTTGAAAAATAGGAAAAGATGTGTTAGCGATGCAAGACACATTTATTGGTGTATGTAATGATCCTTTTTTGTGGTTGATTGTAACCGTTTGCTTGTTTGTCATCACATATGGCCAGGAGTTCTCATTTTCCTTGCATACATCCATAATTTAAGTTACACAAGTTGAAATCTTGTTCTCTTTGCATTTTTGTTGTTACCTTTGGCATTTGGAATGAATAATATTATGCAGAAGGACATATAATGCTGGGAACTCAGCGTTCTAATTTGTAATTTGGTGCAAAGGAAAAGTTGAATCTTAATCAAATTTGTTCTTTTGTGTATATAGTTTTTGTCTGTCTAGTAGCCTAGTAGACAGACCATTGGCGTACTCAAATATTGTACAACCTGATTTCCACATCTCAGATGAAGGAACATAGTATTTTGTATTTCCTGAAAGAACATGTCACTTTTAATTGTTTATTATTTAAAAACGCATAGCTTCATGAATTTTGTTGATGGAATCCTTAATGATATTTTTAGGTGCTTGGAGTATGTATATTTTATTGACTCCTTTAAGATTTGTTGACTTTGCTAGCAAAGGCTACTGCATGCCAAAATCCTTATAGATGGGACTGCGAATTATTTCATGGTGGTTTCCTTTAGGGGCGTTAGTAGGAATCCAATTCTCAAATATATTGTTTGAGAGTTGAAACAGGACCCTCATATATGTTGAACTAACAATATCTGGTTCAGAGAAGAGATATTTACATCCCTAAACATATTTTATATCAAAAACTCAAAAAGATAATAGACAGTAAGATGTGCCATATTTTTTACATTTTCTTCACACTTTCTTCAGATAGTCTCTTATGTTTTGCAATGAATAAATGTAAACGAGGCCATAAAAGATCACATCACAAATTGTCTTTAGATATGGATAAAATGTTAACTCTTTTTAATGTTATTTTATAGGTTATGCAAAAAAATGGTTATGATCCATACTATTTTTGTAAATATATTGGATGACTTTGGTCCATACTATGTTTAAACTTTTGTTTGTGGTCCATGTATACCTCAGCTTTCATAAACATGATTCAACGAATCTTAAAAATATAAATAAACATGTTTCAATAAAACATATCTGAGCAACTTTTCATTCATACATTCAAGTATCATAAATTGCTAATTATAATTCTTTACTAGTGTTTCTGTTATATGGTTTATGATTTGGGGTTTAGAGGATTGTATAGTAGGACTAAGATTTGGGGGTCCATGTGGTGGCTTGAAAAGATGTTTATCATCATCCTTTGGATAGAGGCTTGGGGGTCCTTGATTTTGATGAACTTCCATTCCTCCTTGGCAAAGTGTTTTTTTTTTGTATCATGGATCTTCTGGAGGATCTTTGCTGTTCTATATTATTTCCATTTTACATCCATGACCTCTCTTAGGATTCTCAATCAACAATATGTAGAGGTGGCACCTTCTTCTCAAAGGGAGTGGTGTGGGTGTTCCTCTTTGTTAGACCCTTTCTTCGATGGCTTTAGGTTTTGGCACAAAGACCTTTTGGAGTATAACTAGTCTTTTTATTAAGAAGAGTATGCCTAGTCTTACAGGAGCACCCTTCCCTAGGCTTTCCTGTTGAACATGGACAAGGGAAGATTGTTTCTCTTGTTAGTTGGGTTCAAAGGATGCTTCTTGAGGAGGATGGACGACATATTTCTCTTTTGTTGTCTCAGAATTTTGTTGATCTCCTCCTCTTTGATAGACTCTTAGACATCTTAACCAAGTTTGGTTTGCACGACTGATTTTTAGGGTTGTGTCCTAGGGTCGACGAGAGCTAGTAGCCCCGGGTTCGATTCTTGGAGTCGCCAATTTGGCTAGAGGAATACTATTCTGCTCTTTACCTCGACTCTGGATTAGTCTGGTGCTAGTAGCCTTGGATACTGGGATCCCTAAGTGGGTACCCAAAAAAAACTCTCGGACATCTTTTCTGGCGAATCTAGTGGCAATACTTGGACCTGACTTTATATAAGAAAACCTACATGATTTTGCTGTAATTCAATGTACATGAGATAGACTCTTTTTTTTTTTGGGGAGAGATCAAGATGATTGTCGAGATGAGCAGTCATCCTGTTTATTCATAACAAACATTTGTACATGTGCTTTGTGGCAAGATACAAATAATATCTATATCTAATCCAGTGAATCCCTCCACTATTGCAACATTAACAATATTCTCCATGAGACATACATCCATCACATTGGCACTAGATGGCTCATCAAATTGCAAAAAGACAATTCATTGGATCCTAGAGTCTGTGTATCTTTATTCAGAATTGGGTAGTCCAAGGAGGATGTAGATTTGGTGATGGATTATAGATCAATCTAACTCCGGATGACCGAGCCACCCATGATGATCAGGGTATTTGAATGGTTACTATGGATGAGGATGGTTCTTACAAAGTATATAGGATAGATAGGCACGGGGAGGTTCTTACCATGTCTTCTTTGTTTTCTTAGTGGCTCGAGGTGTGCTGATTGCTTCAGAATACAACTAGATGGATTGAAGGTTAGTGGAAAATATTTGCAGGAGTTCCAGAATAATTGATGCAAAGCTAGGTGCTAGAGGGCAGACAAGTAGTTTTTCTTTTAATTCATAATGAACCAGATATTATACTACTTTGTCGATGCTTGGTGTTATATCGAAAATATTATACATAATGCTGTTTTTCATTTAGGAAATGGGGGAGAGAAGTTGTGAGCTCTATTTTTTTTCTTTCCAGACATTACATTGCACAAGTTTGCTTTCATTTGTCCAATATGCCTTCTATTGTAGGGGGATGACTGCAAAATTTGATTAGTTATTTTTTCTCATTCTCAGAAAGGGAAATTATTTCCCATTTGAATCTTTCGTACATCATCCGTAACTACTATTAGTTAAGCTACATATTTTGCGATAAGTGCTTTCCTACTTCAATGCCTATTCCTTCTCTCAATGATGTTGTGCTCTCAAGAGTTATCTGTATATTCACATACCATTTGTTCTACTTATCTTAACTGAAGCAATAATTTTGTGGAATGCCTTTTCTTCTTTTTAATTGAATTAATGACAGGAGATTCATTTTCATACTTCTTGTGTTTGTTTATTAGGTCAGTATTCTGGGCATTATTTGGAGCCATATATTTGTGCTTTGGTATGCCTGAAGTTTATAGAGTCCTTTTCGAGGCATTTGGAATGGACCCAGAAGATGAAAGTTGTCAGCCAAAGTTGAGACGGCAACTGGAAGATGTCGATTATGTTTCGGTGGAATTTGAAGGCAGGCAGCTAAGCTGGCAAGACGTCGCTGCTTATAAGGTATCTAAAAAAATATGCACCTTATATTTCCAATAATTCCTTTTTCCAGTCTCATCTTTGCATTGATTTTTGGTTCTTCGCTTGGTTGTTTTTCCTTTTATGTCGGTGTAATTTCTTGGTTTTGCTCACGCAGCCTCCCCAGGATGCACTTTTTGCACATCCAAGACTTTTTAGAGCTTGTGTACCACCAGGCATGCATCGCTTTCGTGGGAATATCTGGGACTTTGACAGCAGACCACAAGTTATGCTGGCACTAGGATACCCCTTGCAAATGGCTGATAGAATTCCTGAAATTACAGAGGCGAGGAATATCGAACTCGGACTTGGACTTCAGGTAAACCTCGATGTATAATTTTCTTGTATTAGTTGAAACTTTAGCCAAAACATTCTTACACCCTCGGCTTACAATGTTAAAATATATACAATCTCCTTATGAGAATTCATAATCCTTCACAAAATGATGGTATCAAATCCAGAACATTTGAACACATTGAAAATATGCTGATGCAAATATATGAATCTGTAACAGATTTTTGAGATTAATGTGGTAAGACTCCTTTCATAGACATGGAGGGAACTCTTATGCACATTTATGCTTCTCCCAAAAGGTCAAAAGAAAAAAAAATCCATGATTGGGTGATGTCATAACATTGATATATTTCATATTCAATTGAGAGGGACTGTATTTTCTTTCAAAAAAAAAAAATTGAGAGGGACTGCATTTGATTAGCATATCAGTTGCCAAATTAGTGTTCTCAAACACAATGCAGCCACACATTTCAATGTTTTTTTTTACCCTTTTGTATCTAGCAATTTGCTGAGAGCACATGAGGGATCTTGAGGCACTTTCTGCATTTAGGTGGAAAGATGGAATATGATCACTTATGGTTTGGTACAAAGAGAAAAATGGCAGTTGTTTAATTTTTATCCTTTTGTTGGAGGTTGACATATATGATTTTCCATTGCTCTCAAAAGGATTCTCAATCATTCATTTCATGACATGGATTTGTTTATTATGCAAGAGTTGTACGAGAAATACTAGTTGACCCTAAAGACCAAGTTAATGAGTTAAAAAACCTTTTCTGTAGGAGACCGGAGAAGGGGGGTGATGAAGAAAAGTATTGGAGGATAACTTAAAATAATAATGGAAGGATAACTTCACCAAATAGTATTTTCCTGCTTGCCATTGACTTGGGAGAAATGGCTGCAAAAGTGTATAAATTATGCAATTGGTCTAGTAAGACTTATTCACACTTTTTTTTCGAGGAGCGAATAATTAGCAAAAACAATATGGGATTTGTGTTCTAGTAGCAGCAGCACTGTGGAATTTTTGTTTTCGAGGGAGTAAAGGATGACTACTGAGTTGCATTGTTTTGGAACACAAATACCTAAAAGCCTACCACTTTACCTAAAGGCTCGGGCTTTCTGCAAGAAGAATACAAATACCCATTTAAGCTAGTAAGTGTATAAATTATGCAATTGGTCTAGTAAGACTTATTTACACTTTTTTTTCGAGGAGCGAATAATTAGCAAAAAACAATAGGGAGCAATTCAGGGAGTAGAAACAGATCCCATGTTTCTAAATGGAGATAGGTACCAATTCATTCTGAAACAATGCAATTGGAGTGATTAAGCTAACATAAGATCCAAGGTTGTCAGATAACAGCTTCATGCATTGATGACAACCGCACTTCATTTTCATATCTATAAGTATTTGTGTTCTAGTAGCAGCAGCACTGTGGAATTTTTGTTTTCGAGGGAGTAAAGGATGACTACTGAGTTGCATTGTTTTGGAACACAAATACCTAAAAGCCTACCACTTTACCTAAAGGCTCGGGCTTTCTGCAAGAAGAATACAAATACCCATTTAAGCTAGTAAGTGTATAAATTATGCAATTGGTCTAGTAAGACTTATTTACACTTTTTTTTCGAGGAGCGAATAATTAGCAAAAAACAATAGGGAGCAATTCAGGGAGTAGAAACAGATCCCATGTTTCTAAATGGAGATAGGTACCAATTCATTCTGAAACAATGCAATTGGAGTGATTAAGCTAACATAAGATCCAAGGTTGTCAGATAACAGCTTCATGCATTGATGACAACCGCACTTCATTTTCATATCTATAAGTATTTGTGTTCTAGTAGCAGCAGCACTGTGGAATTTTTGTTTTCGAGGGAGTAAAGGATGACTACTGAATTGCATTATTTGGAACACAAATACCTAAAGGCCTACCACTTTACCTAAAGGCTCGGGCTTTCTGCAAGAAGAATGCAAATACCCATTTAAGCTGTGGCTAATGTAAATTACTTGTCTTGTTTTATATGGCAGTTGGCTTTTATGCATCCTTCTAAGTACAAGTTTGAGCATCCTCGATTTTGTTGGGAACGGTTGGAGTATCTCGGCCAAAAGATTCAGGTACATTGTCTGAAAGTTTCTGCAGCTTCCAAGCTGTGTAGTAATTCCACTATATGCAGAAACTTTTAAACTATGTTGTGCATATCAATAAGTATTCTCGAGTCTTAAGGGTGACAAATTAGATTCTTTGGATTTCCCTTTCAGGATCTTGTTATGGCTGAGAGATTGCTCATGAAGCATCTGGATGCCCCAGGAAGATGGTTGCAGGAGAAGCACAGACGCACACTAATGAACAAATTTTGTGGGCGTTTCCTCAGGGAGAAACACCTTCATCGATTCATCATATATGGTGAATCAGTGCAAGACAAATATGAGCATAATCGACGGCTGAGGAATCCGGCTACAACTGCCGTAAACCAATCCATTCACGGGCTTTCTTATGCTGTCTACGGCAAACCAGATGTTAGACGCTTGATGTTTGAACTGTTTGATTTCGAACAGATTCAGCCAAAGCCCGTATAAGAACATAGGACTGTACCTGCGAAGATGACCAAATGCCAAAGCAATCTGTATGCGCCATTGAGCATCCAATCTTTTTGATGAATCCTGTAAAGAATGAATAAGTTAGATGCAAAAAAAAAACCTTGCAAAAGTTCAGATAATTCTTTTAGTTCCTTGATTGGCTTTGTGTTGCAATTTCGCATATTATGTACACCTTAAATAAAAAAGAATGCATTTTACCTACCTGGAACAAATTGAATCTACTCCGGTGTTTGGAATATTATTAAAAAAGGTGTTTTCTTAAAAATGTGTGTACTAATATAAAATATTTTAGACCAAAAAATAATATTTTGAAGGTGAAGTTCTTTTTGTTATCTTATAAGAGTACTAAACTTATAATGAGAATATTTTATATATAAAATAAATGAAATTTGATATTTAGCTTCCCAAATAAGCTTTTCCGTTGTTTTGAGGATGCATTTTATGCACGAGAAGCATCCTCCGTCAAAAAATAATCATCAATATTGCCCTTAACACATTTCAATTTTCATGTTTCATGTTCTCTCATTCTGAAGTTTAGTTGCTTTGTTCTTGCGCAAATTTAAGCACATTGTTTTAGTGACCTGATTGTTATTGTAAAATAATCTTAGTGAGTATTCTTAAAAAAAATTATCAATTATGTAACATCCATCAATTTCAAGCAATACAAATAAATAATAAACAAATAAAAAGAAAGTTATGGTAAGATAAGACGAAATATGATTATGATTAGAAAAAAAAAGATAAGTAGGAGTTAAAGTCAAATTGTTATCATGAGAATTTTTCGATCAACTTAATATTTCTAATTCTATTCAAATAAGTTTATAAGAGACTCCGAATCACAATAAATTAGCCCTAAAAAGTTATAACCACACTCAAACTCCAACTAGAGGAATTTCTTTCATATAAATAGGACCCAACCCTCATCCCTCTTCACAATCTCTCTCTCTCTCTCTGGGGACTAAAGGAAGAAGATGACACATCATGAGGGAGGAGCAAGGAACGAGGGGCTAACGACGATCAAACATGTAATTAGGAGGATCAAATAATATATTTATCATATGTATAAGATGGTAGATGAAAAGTAATTATGATTTTGGGTTCCACAAGATAAGTATAATTACCGTAGATAGTCAATAATGAATAAATTACTATAATAAAACAATGGTCCCTCACAAAGGAAGAAGAGAACACATCATGAGGGAGGAGCAAGGAACGAGGGGCTAACGACGATCAAACATGTAATTAGGAGGATTCAAATAATATATTTATCATATGTATAAGATGGTAGATGAAAAGTAATTATGATTTTGGGTTCCACAAGATAAGTATAATTACCGTAGATAGTCAATAATGAATAAATTACTCTAATAAAACAATGGTCCCTCATGGGCCGTGTCCTAACAGACGCGGTCTGCATTCACTCACAGGAATGACCATGCTTGTTAGACGTGGGTCGTGTTCTTGGTACCATGACAAAGCAGGCAAGCACGGGCCATGTCGCCCCTTGACATGGACCGTGTTTAACGGACGCGAGGACGGCTCTGACATACACCAACTCAGAAAAACAGGCCATGTTGCTTAAACACGGATTAGCAGTGCAACCAAGTCAGCGGACATGAGTTGTGTTCATCAGCCACGACGGAGATGGAAACGGACCATGTCGCATCTTGACGCGGATCGTGTTCTGCAATAGCATCGGGGCAAGAGAATATGAAATCAACTTCTAGGCCACGGGTCGTGTGCTTTTCAGATGTGGACCGTGTTGTTCGGACGATGGTGATGGATGCAAACCCTAATAATGAAAATGGATCGCGCCACCTAGATGTGGATCACGTCATCGACTGATTCAACTATGAACCAAGACATGGATTGAGTTGCCTTGAACTGATCGCATTAGGATTAAACCAAAGGAATCGACGCAAAAATCATGTCAAATATTAGACACGAGCCGTGTTCCGTCGGGAGAAAAGGGGAAACCACCCATGTTGTCTCAAGAATGTGTTTGTTTCGAACGCGAGGGCCCTATTCTTTATGCCAAAAAAAAGTTTATTGGATTATTATTGTTTGAAGTATTGATTATTGTATGAAGCATAAATATCTAGATTCTTATAATAATAGGATTTAAAAAGAATATTGCATGTGATTGAATTCAACATGAAGAGGATGATTTAGTTCCCGGTGATGAGATTCGATACAGGGGGTAACTGGGTTCCTTTGGTAACAATTGGGTTCCTTTAGGTACAAATATCTATAGGTTCCTTCAGGGACAACTATAAACGCGTTCCTGGTTCAATTGGATCTCTTCAGGAACAATTGAGTTTCTTTGGAGACAATGGGTTAAAAGGTTCCTTTGGGGAACAATCAACATTGATTAATGAATTTCAGGCCTAGCTAACCTTCATAGGCACAGGATTAAAACCGATGACATTCATGATTTTTAAAGGCTCACTAATTGATTGATTATACTGGAACAACTTAGACAAAGAACAATCAAAATAATAAGAAGAGTCCTAAGTGAAAAATTGAATTGTGCTTGAACCTGTTGAACAGAGAATATTGGGCATTATGTCATAACAATGCAATTGAGATTCTTGAAATTGAATAAATAAATAATTTAAGAGGAAGTACAAGGAAACAAAGATGAAAAGGTAAAGTAAAGGAAAAGTGATTCATTAAGTTAATTTCTCTATTATATCTCTTTATATATGACTTTCCCTATTATTTTCTTTATATATTGGGCTTCATCACTCATCAGAGAATTGCCTCCCCTACTTTTGATCCTGTAAGCTGTAAACACAATGATGAATGTGATGAAACTGGTGATGTAGATGCTTTGTGATATGGTAGCTTGCACATAATAGGAGTCTAGCATGAGTCATAGTTATTTTATTAGTTTATGTCTTTTCATTATTGGAACAATATAATACATTATTTTTATTTTGCCTAGAGTTATTTAAAAGAGTTTTACTTTAAAGTTATTTCTTACGCATTACATGTCCTTCATGTTGACTAGTCTTTTGGTCAAATGTAATGTCAAAGAAAATGATCATAGCATCTCCAAGTCTGTATTCTGTCACGTGGTAGGGTATGGATTTGGAGACGTTATAAATTATCATTGTCTAATTATTTGATTGTTAATATGAAATAATATTAGTATATTTTATACTAAAAAATACATGAAGTCCCTATGCATTCAAATCAAAGTTTTGGAATATGAGTCTAATTTAATGCTAATAATACTTGGTGCATCTAATTCAAAATTGTGACCATTATGTTGGGAGTTTTCTCTAGCATTCTTAAATGTCATTTCCATATTAGTGGCAATGACAAAACACTCGAACAACAATTTAAAAAAAAAATGAAGAGAAGATCTCATTATCTTCATCTTTGTAGGGTTGACATGATGCTCAGAAGACACATCACTTTCACATACTTTGGTGATGAGGTTTTCTTGCAAACTTCTTTATTTCTTTCTAAATCATTGCAAAACATGACATTGACTATCGCTCGATTGGGACAATTGATGCGATGAGGTTAGATCACATCTATGGTGTAGATTGTGACGTAGGTTGTGATTAGCCTGTAACATAGTTGTGAAAGAGAGTTATGACACAACAAGTTTTAAAATTTATATTTAATCCAAATTACACTACTATTATAACAATGCAAGCACATGGGTATAACAGTGCTGTAGTACTTTAGGAGTTGAGGGTACAAGGATTGTTTGATTAAGACATAATTTTTTTTGGGCACATCCATGTTCATTGTTTATCATATCATTGATAATCTTATAGGCGTCATCAACACTTATTTTTGCAAAGGCTCCTTTAGCAGTTGCATTAAATGACATCTTGATTGCATAAAGAAGTCCATTATAGACGGTTTGAGCCAACATCCACTTCTCGAAGTTGTGATGAGGACAACACCTTAATAGCTTTTTGAAATGATTCCATCTATCATAGATCAACTTATTATCCTTTTGAAGGAACCATCTATTTGATTCTTCATATGAATTATAACGCCTCCAAAAGAACACCTATCATGTGGCAGAATGCCCTTTTGGAGACCGCTACAAACTTATATCTTTGACTTTACTTTTGACCAAAACTATCAACATTATGGATATGTCATATGTGGAAGACAATACTTGAAGTATGAATTATATATAGTAAAATCTAATACATGAGTCTCAGGAAAATGTTATAACATTCTACCATATTTACTAATAAAATTACTAACTAATAAGAGTACAATATCCTTATTACAATATCACTCTAACTTAATTAGGACATATTCCATGTGCAAGTCACCACATAAAAAACTCCATCACTGAATTGCGCCATCACCATCTATTTAGGATAATGATCACCTGTAAAATGTAATTTGTAGAGGAGATCTTTTCCCGTGAGCTTTGACACCCCCATATGTAAAGATCATATAAAGTTCTTAATATGTAAGAAAAATAAAATATAATTTTACAATGCGATTTATAATCTTCAATAGGGTATATAAAAATGCTCATATAAAAAGTGAGATAACCAAAATACATAATCTTTATATCAATAACATGTTTCACTTTCAATTATCATCCCCTTTCTCTTTGACTTTGAACATCTCCTTTCATTATCATTAATCTATTAATAGCAAGAACATCAATTGCATCACTATATCATGATGCCCATAAATATCATGTGTTCAATATTTTCTTTAATATTTAATTTAGGATAATTTACTTCTTCTCTATTTATCTTGTCCTAGGTTGACAATCATTACAAACAATTGTGAGCCTTTACCAATGCATACAAGATTCTGATTAGCCCGACATCGTATGACTAGCTGGCCTGGGGTCTGTTGACCCAATAAAATAATAAAAAATAGTCCCCAAAGGAACTGACAGTTACCCCATGTCTGGGGTCCTTTTAAAATAGGGATAAATCCATTAATTCATCGGGGCACATATTCTTCATGCTTAAATTTAATCATGATCATTAATAACCTATTATCGATTGAGCTAGCTTATTGTTTATAGGCAACTAGGCCTACACCCTTATATCAAATCAAATCAAATCAAATCAATCAATCAAGTCAAACAATAGATAGACAAATAATAAAGCTTGACATTTATTGGCGAAACGTGTCCCGCATCAAGAGCATCATGGTTTATCTCCATCTCGAAGGTCAATTAGAAGTAGAAAACTATTGATTCATGCAGAGCGATTAGAGACCCAAAAAGATAAATAATAATACCATAAAAAATCCATCTAGTTTAATGTTTTTCAATATATGAGGAACCCCAGAATTGATCCCAGTTACATACCTTACACGTGATCAAATTATCCTATATTCGTTCTTTGCCCTAAATCCACCTCATTGCTCCTCCTCCATGATAAACCTCTTAGTCTTCCATAAGTTGTTTTGGTTCTCATCATCCCCTCTTGATGTAGTCCCCGACATTGAAACAAGACGAAGATGATGACAAGAAGAGAGGGCAAACAAGTCTTACCTCTAATCCAAAGAGAAGAGAAATAGAGGGAGAGACCATGAGGGGGAAAAATATGTGGAGGAAGAGAGGTTTTAGGGCCTTTAACTAGATAAAGCTTGAGTCAAATAATAATTCTTAAGGATAAGTTTGGAAAAGATTAAACTCTTTAGGGATGGATTTGTATGTGATTAGGATTCCTCAAGATAATTATGGTTTGAGGATAATAGTTTGATTATTAATCAACTACTTATCTTTTTCCTAATCATAATCATATTTTTATTTTATGCTTTCACTTATCTAAACTTATCTTTTAATTTATTATTATTATTTTAAAATATTGGATGTTACATGAATAGTCTTCTATGGTGAGAAGTATTGTGCAAAAAATTTAGTGACAAATGAATCCCTTGTGGTGATGGCACCATCTTCTCATGATTTTAGCTAAGTCTTGTCTCTTAAAGAAAACTAAAATAGACATATCCAGATGGCCACTAGAAACTCTGTTAATTTTTAATGTGTCCATGATTTTAAAAAAAAAATTGCAAATGTGAAGTTGGGTCTTCATTATCTTGATCTTCAAAATTATTTCTTTGGACAACTATGACAATTGATGGATTTAAACAAATTCTTTGTTTTCTATGCAAGGTATTGTAAGGCTTGAGTTTATGTTTATATTTGTTGGGGCTGAGAAATATCTTAGGTTTCTATTGTTTGGTTCAACCATGGTTAGTTCTGGGTTAGGTTTAGGATTGGTTGGTTCAGATTCAACCCTTAGATCAATAGAATTAGTTTTTGTGTGTCTACAATTGGTTAGGGGTTTTTCAATTTCAGAGTTGGAAGGAAGAATTACCATCCTTGCACATGTAACATTGAAAAAGTTTAAGAAAAAAGAATAAAGAAAAGAGAAAGAAAACAAGAAAATTCATATAAAAAGGAAAAATAAAGAAAATTAAAAATATGAAGTATAAAGAATGAAAGTGGGATGTTTAGACTAATTAAAGTAAATTTTTTTGATGTTAATCAAGTTGTCAATCCCCAACAAACGTCATCAAAAATATAAATGTGTACTATGTAGTAGGTAGGCTATGATGAAGTTACGACACAATATGAGGTAGTGACTAGCCTATGTCAATGGTTATGACACCACAATTTTTAATATGGGTGCTGCTAAATTGTGCTAACCCCTCACAATGGAACACTTGGTAATTTCATCAACTTTTGAGGGCTTTTAAAATATGTAAGTGTTAGGAGGATTTTTAGGAGGATGGAGCATTTTCCTTTTAATATTTATATTTAACCCAAATTGCACATCTATTATCCCCAGATGCACGGGTATAACTGTAGTACTTTGAGCGTCGAACCATAGTGATTGGTTGATTAAGTCACAATATTTTTTGTCCAATTTACTTGGCTAGTTATTCTTTTTTATAAAAGAAAATATAGGAATTATTAAATTATAATTAATTGACAAAAACTTTTGAAGCAAAAATCCATCCAAGCTCATTTCTTGTTATCCCTTCAAATAAGTAGCTCTCACTACATGATCTAGTCTCAAAACTCGCAAGTAAAAGTTCAAGACTAGTCGAGGATATGGCCAAAAGATCTCTCTCCCTTGACCTAAAGAGTAAACTCACTGCTCTCACAAGGATACTCCCCTAAGAATAAATCAAAACACTCAAACAACTCTTCATATTTTCATACTCGTCCGTCACAGACTGACATATAACAAATCATACACTGGGAATATAATAAATCCTTCACAAAATCATATAATATTCAAAGTTGATTAGGACATCACCAACCAATTCTCATTACATGAAATACTCTCGCAAAGAAATCTTCCTTCAAAGAAAGAAAAGCATAAAATCAATTTTTAGGCTCATCACAATCTCATCACCTCATAGGCGATGAAGTGATAATTTTTCAATTGTCACAGATTTCTCAATTACACAACATCGGGTGACCCTTCTCAAGCTTGGCATAAATGAGAAACCCACACCTACGAGGATGATCATATGACTAAAACATCTACAAAATTAATCATAAGCATTAAGAACATGATTATGAGAAAGACAAGATGCATACACAAAAAGAAAATCATAATATTTTAAGGTTGATAGGTATTTCTGAAAGCTTTCTATCATATTTGCAATTATTGGAAATGATGTTTTGTGGAGGAAGATATAAAATTTACAAGATGTACCTTTAAATTTATTATATTTTGCAACAAAATTTAAATGTATGTCACAACCAGATATTTACTAATCCTATATAATAGCATAACATTTGAAAATATATGTGCCAAACCTTGAAAAATCTAGTTTTATGAAAGATTGAAGTGGCTAGTTGGACATTTGTAGGGAAAGATATATATTAACTATAAGAGTTACTCAAACTGTTTCATGCTATTGGGCTGAAATGATGATGGTGCACTATTTGTTATGAGCTTTCAACATTATATGATATGTTGTGATGTGATATGGCACTCCCCTGATAATTGTATGATAATGATTAAATGTATGTACATCATTTCTTAAGAATATTTTATATGATCTTATCTTTTTAGGTACATGAATTATTCGAAAGATGAATTTTATATCTAGAATTATGCATTATTTTATTACATCAAATATGAACATATTGCATTGAGTATTTTATTTATTATAATATTTTAGCCATACAAACGAGCCTATGCTCATGGAAAGTACATACACACACATATATACACACACACACAGATATATATATGTATATATTGGGTCATGTAAGTAAAATATCTACAAGATTATCGATGCTTATGACATGGGTGGTGCATGGAATTGAATCTTGTAGAATGTTTAAAATTACATTGCATCACAAGAATATTTTGTTTGCGCAAGTTTATATCATGTGAAAATTGTTATTTTATACGTAAGAAATGGTATGTAGTGTATATATTTGTTAAGTTTTTATTTGAGATGAAAGAGGTAACGAACAACCTCTCGAGTTAAGATTTTTTTATTTGACGCTTCTACTATCTCGAGGGTCAAGGATGTTACATCAATCGTTGAAGTTTTTGATGAAAATATAAAAAAAATAAAGTTGATATATAAAGTCTAATTGAATTTAGTATAAGTGAGAGTTTATAAGTTTAGGTGTTATGCACTAAATTCAATCTATTAAGTAGAACCATGTTGCCATCTATAAAGCAATGATAAATTCTAGTTATTAATATATTATATTATAGTTATCTGGTAATAATTATACTTTGATTATACTAAATGTAACATGGTCCTTGAAGTTGTTAATGTATAATGTGATCATATGTGAGACACACTTATTGACTTCAAAATATTTGTTACTAAAACTAATTTTGAGTATGGTTATTGCAAGATAAATTTGCCCTGAGTATGAGGGACATGATCTCATAAGGTAATTGGGTAGAGTAACTAATGACAGAAAAAGGTATACTTATTTAGGTTGACCCCGTTCCCGAAAAGCTTACCCCAATAAGCACTTTCGTAAACAATTTGTGCCGAATCATTTCCATTTTCTACTTTTTGAATATTCGGTATCATCATTATTGGATTTTGGGAATTTAAGAAGGTTTTGACCAGATTTCATGATTTTATTTGTTTGAGCATTTGAAATTTGAATTCTTTCCTTTTTCGCTGCAGCTGGAGGGTCATGATAA
>LTAE01004269.1:8873-29320 GCA_001647135.1 Pontederia paniculata | reverse complement strand
CCCCCCCCCCCCCCATTTGGGGCGGTCTCTTAGACCGCCCAAATATCGAGAGGGGGTCCTCCAAATGGGGCGGTCACATAGACCGCCCTATTTGGGGAGGTTTAGACCGCCCCAAATGGGGCGGTCGTCTAGGACCGCCCCATTTGAGAGGGTCCTTCAAACTCTCTCAAATATTTCGACACAAATATTCATTTTTGTTGTAGTGCATGGATGGATTATTAGAAAGCCCATGAATTAATAAACATGTTTTAGCTGGATATTAGACTATTGGATAGTGGACAAGTCACTTGAATATTATGCTCGGACTATTATTTACCCAAGTCTGATAATTTATCGGACGGGCTTAGGCTAGACTCGAACGGACTTGCCTCATTATTATATTGAGATGGACAAGTTTCGATCCAATAAACACTTCTAAAATGTTGCCCCTCTTTTGGGATGAGTCATTCATTTTTTTTATTGTAAATCTTGTTAATTTAGTAATATGTCATTTTGACTTACATAAATACTGAAATTTGATTTAGAATTTTAATTTGGTCCATATGATGGACTGGATCAGATTAAAATTGTCAACAGTCTATACGTGAGATTATAAATAAATGATATTTTTTTAAATCTCGATAAAACTCTTTTTTTCCTCATCTAATTGGCATGTTACACTTTAGGACACATCTAATTTAGTACAAATAATTGATCAATTGCACCTAATTGTTGGTGAGAAAAGTCGGGTAAAATTGATCGGAACAACCCTCACATTTGATCGAATTCAATCGATCGAACTGGATTTTACAAATCAAATGGCAAAAGTAAGTTGTTATTATTTTGATAAAAATAATTCATGTGTTATGTAGAAAGATTAATTAGTGAGAGAAAAACAAATTAATATTTAAAAAATGATTTATTTTTTATTTTTTAGCCTACTGAACTATTTTTTTCCTTTTTTTTACTTTCTTATAATTATCAAATACCAACAAAAATTATTAATAAAAATATCTCCATCAAAACATTTACGTGTCTGTATGTGAAAAGGACATTTGGGCTATGTTATGCCTCAATACAGAACAGAAGTGGATTCAGTTGAAGGAGAAGTAGAAGCAGAAGAAATGAGACAGAAGAAGAAGCAGAAGAAGAAACTAGAAGAAACGAGACAGAGGAAACCAGCAAAGAAAGAGTAGAAAACGTCGGTGAAGGCAGGAAGAAGAGAGGAAACCAACGCATTTTGAAGATTTCGAAATGTGAAGGAAATAAAAGAGGAAGCAGACACAAAGCAAGGAAAAGGCGGAAAGATGAAGGCGAAAAGGAAGGCGAAGGCGGAAAACCGACAAGAGTATAAATAGAAAGAAATGTAATAAAGGAGGATTTATCTGAAGTTTTGGAATAAAAGAAACTTGGTGCCGACGGGAGCTCGAATCCAACACCATCGCCGACAACCGCGTGCTCTCCTGCGTCGATGTCCATAACGAATCCGACGTCTTCGACCTTCCACCGTGAGAGAAGCCGGAGCGGAGGACGAACCCTAAAACCTGCACATCAAGAAGAGAAGTGAGAAGTCGGAGAGAGAAAAATCACTCGAGAGCTTTTATATTTTCAAGGGGCGGAGTCGACGAGGCGAGCATCAACACGCGCGCTTAAATGGACCACGACATCGTTGGGCTCAACAGTGTTCATCTACACTGAATTTTTTCATTAATTTTAAGAAAAGAGAGGAAATCCAATGGAGGATTTGAGCGGGCTTCATCAATTTGGTGCTTTCATTGAGAGATCGTCGGAGAAGAACCTGCAAGAACGGAGCATCATGGCCGAAGGAACAAGATGGGCTCGCATGGAGGAAATTGTTAGTAAACTGCAAGGGTTCATGGAACAGCAGTTCAATACATTCAGTGAACGGGTGGATACCTTGAATTCGAAGTATGAATCCCTGGCAAAGAAAGTTGATAATTCTGCACAAGACGAAGAAAGTAATCAGCAAGTGGCAGTGGATTCATCAAGAACTAGAACAAGTCTACAGCAATCTTCTACCAATAGTTTCTTGAGAAATATAAAATTGGAGATTCCTAAGTTCTAGGGAGACGATCCGCTCGGATGGATTTTTAAGGCCGAACAATTTCTAAATTTTTATGAAGTCGCATAGGAGGATCAGATCACAGTAGTAGCTTTTGCTTTTGAAGGACCAACGCTACAGTGGTATCAGTGGATGTACAAGAATAAACAACTCAGTACATGGACAAATTTTGTTAAGTCATTGGAGATCAGGTTTGGTCCTTCGAAATTTGAAGATTTCCAGGGAGCTTCATCAAAATTGACTCAGAGTGGAACAGTGTTGGAATATCAATCACAGTTTGAGAAGCTTTCAAATCGAGTGATAGGCATACCGGAGTCTTTCTTATTATCATGTTTCATTTCCGGACTTAAGTCGAATATCAGACGGGAAGTACAGGCGTTTAGGCCAACATCTCTAATGAATGTTATAGGGTTGGCCAAGTTACAGGAGGAAAAGCTAATGGAATTAAGGGAAGTGAGGATGCCATTACAACGATTGGGGGGGAACTATGGGAGCATCTATGATTAAATCAGTCATTAATCCAGCTGCAACTGAGAATTCAGCAGGGAAGATTGGTTCAACAATTACAACCAGTACAGTTAAACCAATTACTGAGACTAAAGGATCTGAAGAAATAAACACATTGCCATTACGGCAATTATCTCCAACAGAATTGTTGAATAGAAGGGAAAAGGGATTATGCTACCATTGTGATGAAAATTTTCATCGGGGACATAAACGTAGAACAAAGTTCTTGTTATTAGTGGCTACAAATACTGATGGGGAGAAAGAAGAAGAAGAAGCTGAGGAGGAAAGTGAGCTGGTAGAAATCAGTTTGCATGCATTGTCTGGGATGGTGTTACCACAAACTGAGGCTCACAGGAACTATAAAAGGAAAAGAAGTGAATATATTGGTTGATAGTGGGTCAACCCACATTTTCATACAAGGAAGAGCAGTTCGGAAGTTAGGACTGTCTATACAACCGACTGCTAACTTCAGTGTTATGATTGGGAATGGAGACAAATTGAGGTGTGAAGGAGTTTGTTCGCAGTTGGAATTTATATTACAACAACTAAACTTCATAGATGATTTCTATGTACTACCTATTGAAGGGATTGATTTGGTTCTAGGAGTTCAATGGATGCAGAAATTGGGACCTATTATAATTGATTATACACAGCTATCAATGAAATTCCAGTGGAAGGGACAAACGGTACAATTGAAGGGAAACATATCAGCTAAACCACAACAGGTTACTTATCAACAATTGAGGAAAATGATCAAGGTAGAAGAAGTCATGAGCTGCTACAGAATTGAAATAGTAACAGAACAAGGTCCAGAAGAAGAAGAGGATGTGAAGTTGCAGGTAGAACAAATTTTGGAAGAATTTGGGCAAGCCTTTGAATCCCCTACTGCACTACCACCTTACAGAGATGTACAACATCATGTACATCTAATAGATGAGACTAAACCAGTAAATGTGAGACCATATATATACCCACATTTTCAGAAAAATGAGATTGAGAAACTGGTGAAGGAGATGATGGAACAAGGCATTATCCAATATAGTTCCAGTCTTTTTTCCAGTCCAGTATTATTAGTTAAGAAGAAGGATGGTTCATGGCGGTTTTGTGTTGATTATCGGGCATTAAATAATATAACTATCAAAGACAAATTTCCTATACCTACAATCGATGAATTGTTAGATGAGCTGCATGGGGCAAGTTATTTTTCTAAGTTGGATTTGAGAGCAAGTTATCACCAAATTAGGATGAGTCCGAATGATGTTCATGAGACTTCTTTCTGGACACACGAAGGCCACTATGAGTTTCTAGTCATGCCATTTGGACTTACTAATGCTCCTTCTACTTTTCAGGCCATCATGAATAGATTGTTTGCTAAGTATCTTCGGAAATTTATCATCGTATTTTTTTATGATATATTGGTCTACATTCCAGACTTACAATGTCATCTAAAGCATCTCAACATTACATTATAATGCTTACAAGACCATCAGTTTTATGTTAAGAAGAGCAAGTACAGTTTTGCTCAGACTAAGATTGAATACTTGGGGCACATTGTTACTCAAAATGGGGTAGGACCGGATATATCTAAAATTGAGGCAATTAAGGAATGGAATGTTCCTCAGAACTTGAAATAGTTGAGAGCATTTTTGGGCTTTACTGGGTATTACAGACGGTTTGTAAAGGGATATGCTACTATTGTAAGTCCACTCACAGATTTACTTAAGAAAGATTCTTTTAATTGGACAGACAAGGCTACTGAGGCTTTTGAGTACCTTAAGCAAGCATTGATCTCTGCTCCTATACTCCAATTACTCGATTTTTTTTAAGAGTTTATCGTGGAAACAGATGCTTCAGGAAGTGGAATAGGAGTTGTATTACTCCAAGGTATTCATCCTATATGTTACTTCAGTAAGAAATTATCTCCTACTATGCAAAGGGCCTCAGTTTATGTTAGAGAACTGTATGCCATTGTGGAGTCTATAAGGAAGTGGAGGCAGTATCTATTGGGTCACCATTTTATAATCCGAACAGATCATAAAAGTTTGAAGGAAATATTATCTCAAGTGATCCAGACACCAGAACAACACCAGTATGTTGTCAAGTTGATGGGATATGATTTCTCTATTACTTATAAACCAGGAAATGATAACAGGGTTGCGGATGCTCTATCTAAACAGGATATCACTAAGGCCATGTTCTGCGGAATTTCTATGCCTATATTCAATATAGTGGATATTCTAAAACAAGAATATCGAACTAATGCACAGCTACAAACTCTAATCGTAAAGGTATCAATAGGACAAGAGCAAAAGGGATTTACTTTTATCAATGGATTACTTTACCGGCAACACCGTTTATTCCTCATGCCTACATCAACACTAATTCCTACAATATTAAAGGAATTTCATGAAACACCTATTGGAGGTCATCTGGGTTTTCTTAAAACTTATAAGAGAATCAGTTCAGAATTTGTGTGGACTGGTATTAAGGCCTCAATTGAGGAATTTTTCAGAAATTGCCAGGTATGTCAGCTGGTCAAATACTGTATTGCACCACCTTTGGGCTTACTACAACCTTTGCCTATTCCGATAGAATATGGGAGGACATTTCTATGGATTTTGTCACATCCTTACCAACCTCTAATGGTTATACAATGGTTTGTGTGATGGTGGATCGTGTGTCTAAATATTATCATTTTGGGGCATTGCCCACGCATTATACTGCATTAAAGGTGGCAAAGTTGTTTATTGAAATGGTAGTGAAACTATATGGAATACCCAAAACAATTGTATCAGACAGAGATACCATTTTTTCTCAGTGCATTCTGGAAGGAATTATTTCAACTAAGTGGCACTAAACTACAGATGAGCTCGGCATATCACCCGCAGACGGACGGTCAGACAGAGGTAATGAATCGTTGTATGCAACAATATTTGAGATGTTTTGCAATGCATCGGCCGAGTACTTGGAACAGATATCTGTCCTAGGCAGAGTACTCTTTCAATACATCTCTTCATTCTGGTACAAAATTGACTCCATTTGAGGTAGTTTATGGTTGAAAACCTCCCACTATTCCTACTTATATAAGGGGACAGACAAAAGTTGAGGCACTTGAGATGGAGTTGTTAGATAGAGATGAAGTTCTACAATTATTGCGCCTGAATTTGATCAAAGCTCAACAGAGAATGAAAACTTTATCTGATCACCACCGAACAGACAAAGAGTTTTCAGTTGGAGATCGTGTATTTGTGAAGCTACAACCTTATAAACAACTCACTTTGGCAGGGCAGAATCTGCACAAGCTTTCTCCCAAATACTATGGTCCTTATGAGATTAAACAACGGATTGGATCCGTTGCTTATGAGTTAATTCTACCGGAAGGAGTTCGGATACATCCAATGTTTCATATATCCAAGCTAAAGCGAGATTTTGGTCAAAGTGAGATTTCAGAACCCTTGCTACCAGTTAGACCAGAGCAGGATCTCTTACTTTCTCCGACCGCTATTATTTCTAGCAGGGTTATTAAACGACTTGGTCGTCTGATAACCCAAGTCCTTATACAATGGGAAGGTCGTGATCCTAGTGACGCTATGTGAGAGACCTAATGGAAATCCAGGAGTTTTATCCTACTTTTAACATCGAGGACGATGTGTGTTTTCCGAGGGGGAGGGATATTGTTATGCCTCAATACAGAACATAAGTGGATTCATTGAAGGATTAGTAGAAGCAGAAGAAACCAGAAGAAACGAGACAGAAGAAGAAGCAGAAGAAGAAGAAACCAGAAGAAACGAGACAGAGGAAACCAGCAAAGAAAGAGTAGAAAATGTCGGTGAAGGCAGGAAGAAGAGACTGAGAAGGAAACCAGCGCATTTTGAAGATTTCGAAATGTGAAGGAAATAAAAGAGGAAGCAGACACAAAGCAAGGAAAAGGCGGAAAGACGAAGGCGAAAAGGAAGGCGAAGGCGAAAAACCGACAAGAGTATAAATAGAAAGAAATGTAATAAAAGAGGACATATCTGAAGTTTTGGAATAAAAGAAACTTGGAGCCGACGGGACCTCGAATCCTTCTCTTCATCATCTTCCTCTCGTTTTCGTTGTTGCGCCATCTCTTTCTTGTTTTTCTCTTCCTTCTTTTCCAACTCCATCGCCAGCAACTGCGTGCTCTCCTCGTCGATGTCCATGGCGAATCCGACGTCTTCGACCTTCCACCGTGAGAGAAGCCGGAGCGGAGGACAAACCCTAAAATCTGCACATCAAGAAGAGAAGTGAGAAGTCGGAGAGAGAAAAATCACTCGAGAGCTTTTATATTTTCAAGGGGCGGAGTCGACGAGGCGAGCATCGACGCGCGCGCTCAAACGGGCCACGGCATCGTTGGGCTCAACAGTGTTCATCTACAGTGAAATTTTTCATTAATTCGAAGAAAAGAGAGGAAATCCAGCGGAGGATTTGAGCGGGCTTCATCAGGCTATGAGATTGATTCATGAAGGGTCAATCATTGTATGTTGTACGTATTCCCTAATAGATTGTAATGATTGATTTATGTGATAAATCATTCAACTTCGTTAGTTAAAAAAAACACTGTCATTTAAAAATTATATTCAACGTATCATAAGATCGATTCCAACAAGATTTTATTATATCTTGAAATGCTAATTTTAATCTAACTCAAGTAATATATTTGTTCTTGATAGTTGGATGTATGATGTAACGTTTAATGAAATGAACATGTCATGGCATAATGTAGCAATATTTAGTTATTTCTTTTATGGTGCGAACGACTTTGTTAAGACTTAAGAGCATCAAAATAAATATAAATATGAAGATTAGTCGAGTGTCAAATATATATAAAAAAATATGGTTTCCATAATAATTCACATAAGAAAGAATATATATATATATATATGAGATAAGTAATTAAAGCAAGCCAAATATATTTTTTGGTTTTTTTTATACATAACAATAACATGTGTTTAGTGTGACACAATCATATGCAATATTTGGACGAATCATACATGTAGTTAAATATGCGTATTACTAAAAAACATATCTGCCATATAAGAAATTATGATAAAAAAATTAAAATTGGTGAACAACATTTTTTTGAATTTAGATTCATGAGTATTCAAAATTATTAGCATCTCACTAATTTAAAATTTAGATTGAAGTAAAAAAATAACACTCGAATCAAATTTGTGATTCTAAAATTCAAACTTAGAGTTATAAACTTTAAATTAAAATTGATTTGAGAGAATAATTTTTTTATAACAGGTACTCTGCCACAATTAATTTTTTTAGAAAAAATAAACAAGTCAAAAATAATATTACAAATAGGCTTCAAGGATAATCCAAAAGTACCTAAAAACAGAAAGAACAAAAAGGTGAGAAACGACTAATAGAACCCTCCCGTCGACATACTCATTTCCCTATAATGTATTGCACTTGTCCTTTTTTGCAGTAATATGAGGGAAGAAAAATTGAAAAATGAAAGAGAGAACATTTTTATACTGTAAAAGAAAATAGTATTGAGGACAATATGATTAATGCTGTGATTTAGTTAATTATTGGAGATATGTATGACATAACACAAGGACTAGATAAAGATATATATGTTTCGGCTTTCATAATTGATTACTTCTACCTTTTGTCTTTTCTTTTCGGTGTGTATCCAATGCATCGCGACCCTCCTATATATAAAATAAACGTCGCAACATTTATGACGTTCATGCGTATTGCCAAAACACATAGAAGTTGAATAGTTATGGAAAGTTGGACTAAGATATTAATTTGTTGTTATGAAATCATTTTAATTAAGATATCAAATTTTGGAATCAGATTTAAAGTCCGCTACAACAAAATTATGTTTCTAAACTTAGTTAAAACCATACGAAAATCTATTTTTTGTTATCTAGATATAGATTTTATAAAAGTGATTGGGAATGTTTACTTCAGTAAATAGTGTATTTTATATGAATTATTTATAGATACGTCTCCAATTATAATATTTTATGATCGATGATTATTTTCTCATGACAAGGGCATGTGATATAGACACATATCCAAGCAGATACATAAATGATATTTTATAAGTATTCCATCTTTGATGTGTCGGTGATAGTTTTTGCCATTTTATAAATTCTGAGGTTTTTTTTTTGTAAAATGATCGTGACCTGGAATTCCATACCTTATCACAGTTAACTTTTCTATCGTCTGGTATAATCTTTGTTCAAATTTTATCAATTCATGATACAGGAAAACGGTGTTAAGAATTTGATTATGAGAGGTGCATGTATGAAAAAAATTCGAGATAAAGGTGTGCATGCCTATATACTACAAGCATACATTACATGAACGCTTAACATTAAATGGCAAAAAACTTGCTTGCAAGTGATTACAAGGGCCATAGAATCATGAAGACATGTATGGCATGATGCACAACTTGCTCAATTTTGCAATTTGGGGGTGTGAACTGCCAAACAAGTATAATAAACAGATGGAGAGTAGTTCTTCGTCATTTAAACAAATATTAACTTCAAGTTTTTAAAAACTTTTCATTTGAAGTCTTATTCGTTATAGTCGACTTAAATAATACTAAGTAGTTGTGGTGAGAGATCTAGTGTATATTTACTCTATGATAAATGTAACTACCGTACTAGAGAAGTTGGTGTATGTTTAATTACTTCTTAATATTATTGGTGACAATCTAAAAAAATGGATGGAACGGGGGTGTCACTTTCTTTGGGGCCAATCATACGAGAGAGATGAAGGTTGTGTTGAAAACTAGTTTGTGGCCATGTCATTGGACAGTAGAGATTATTCTTTTGTTTTTTTTTTAGGTACCCCTGCGGGGCCTCCGGTATCCGGGGCTACTAGCACCCGACTAATCCGGAGCGAGGACGAAGAGTAGAAATGGTATTCCTCTGGCCAAATTGGCGACTCCGAGGCTCGAACTCGGGGCTACTAGCTTCCGGTCTCTCAACTCGGGATACACCCCTGCTAACCAGGTGTGCCACCCAACTTGATTAGATTATTCTTTTGTTTTGTTATTGCTATTGTTATCTTATATTTTTTTATGAGGGGAAGAGGAGGGAGAAAGAGGTCGGTGGGAAAAGGATTCGGACCAGTGGACCACCGTTGTTTAGTCAATAAATGGCCCGGCCATCAGCTCTCCTACAAGTGGATGCAAATCTCTTTCTATGGGGAATAATTTAACACACGAGTAGATGCCATGCATTAATCATTGACAAATAAAATAACTCATGAGTGTATATATTGTATTATTGCATGTTTGTATATACTCTGTAACATGAATGTGATCGGAGCATGATATATATTTGAAAAACAATTTTTACAATTGAAGTATTATTTGGTGTCACTCTTGTGCACGCAAGTCTAAATGCCATGGCCAATTAAAAGAGAGACATTGTAAATTAATAACTTTTTTTCCCACCCAAAGTATAATTGAGATAATTGTAGGTGGATTAAGTGGTCAGTTATATTGCTAAAGATTTGGTAGGTTATATTCCATGGTTGCTGATATATAGTTAGTTAATCTTCCTGGATGACATATTAATGTAAGGTTATGAACTTATTATGAAAGAGTGGTCTCTCATGTTGATTCAAAGGGTTGTCGACTTATTGGCTTGAGAATATTTTATTTAATTAAAAGGATTGTTAATAAATTAAAAAAAAGTAAGCCGCTGAGAACTATAAACAATACTAGGATATGATATATCGTCAACAACCAAAGAGACAAAAAAACTTCAAAAGGCAGGTCTTTCTTCTATTTGTTTCATTTATATTCTCAATATTTCTAGTGTTTAAAACGATTTCGTGACACATTATTAGTGTTGTGACCTATTATTATTTTATGTTTCAAGCCGGCCAGTCATTACATAAACATGGTGTAGCTCATTATGTATAGGTGCAATATAGCATCTAATAAGGTAAACATACCTTATGATGATGATATGTGTTCGTATTGTTTATTTGTAAGATAATTTACCTTAGATGCTACACATGACACACTTTGGTATTGTACATTCCTGTTTTCAATTAGTTATATATATATAGGCATGCATACAAGATACATAATTTGCACTTAGGATATTTGGATCAGTATCCAAAAATTATGTATGCACGTTAATATATCTCATATATATAAAAAAATTACCACCCTTTCTCATAAGAATAACATGTATAATAATTAATGCATTATAAAAAATAATATGTAACCTTTTTTTTATAAAATTGATGGCAATGCTTGAAAAGTAAATATCACAAAGACCGGACGATGTTTCAATGTTTTCTTTTATTTTTTTATTATGTTCCGAGAGACCTCTTCCACGAATTCGATATTGTGAAATTCCATTCGGATCCAAATCTGTTAATAATATTAATGACCAAATCTTTCCTAATATTCAACAATTGTTTGACATAGTTCCCAACAGTTGAGCACTTTTTGTAACACCACGGACATAACACATCCCATGTTGGGAGACTACCAAATGACAGTCCGAATTTAATTAAAATAATAATATTTTTAATCTATTTAATTCTAAAATTTAAATTCAAATCAGTTAAATCTGATAATTGATTAGGTAAACTTGTTTAATTTATTTAAATCTCATAATTCAAACTTAAATTAGAATTTGATTTAAACTAGGAAACCCTAGTCCCATGCCTATAAATAAGACCATAAAGAGAGCCCTCACAATTTTACTTTGTCTCCTAAAGCCCCAAGTTCTCTTCTTCTCTCCTCTCCCGTCAGGTGCTTAGGTAAGATTTCTCTCTTCTAGAGTTTTTCTCTCTCTTTCTTCCCTTCTCTCATCCAAGAACTATGCTCAACTATTTTAAGAACGTGAAAGAGATCAGAAGCAATAGAGGAGATCAATATGACGCAGTTGAAGATCAAGAACAATCTTACAGGATTCTGTATGTAAGTAGGCGGATCCCAATAGATAGGTTTTTCATGATAGATAATTTGCATGTTATGGTTTATGCTAAAAGATTATGATTTAATATCGTAGATAGGTTGTTTAATGCATGTTTAATCCCCTAGTCGAATTTTTCAATTTGGCCCGAAAATTATTTAGTATTTCTAAACAACATGTTAATGGCCTTAAGGAAAACGACAACGGCAACGGACCGCGCCCCCTCGAACACGGCCCGCTTCCGTCGAGATGATGTTGTGCCATCGATGTGTGCTTGATAGGTCAACGTGACATGGTTCGTGTCCACCCTGGACACTGACCACATCCATCGAGATGAACATGATATGCCAAGACACAGATTGAGTCCCTTGGGACGCGGTCGCGTCCTTGGCCATAACTCTAACATCGTCCATTTGATAGACACGATTGATGAAGCGGACACGACATACATCACCTTGACGCAGAGCACATGTCCGGATTAAAAAGAAATAAATAAAGAAAGATAAAATAAACATGGCCCACATTGAACCAGACACGGTCTGCGTTGGCTGAAGAAGATGAATAGTAAACCCTCGATAGTTACGGTTGTGAAATCGGCCTGGATTGATGATGAATGCGACTCGCGTTGTCATAACGTGTTAATTGATATGATTATTTTATTAATAAGTCGGACGTCGCTGGGTTAGAGTACGGACACAATTCGAAAAATGGCACGCGTCCTAAGAGGCTTATTTTTAACATGGAGAAGATGATGTAACGATGAAAACAAACCATGTCTTTTCCCGACACAAACCATGTCAACTCATCAGAATGGCCCATTGATGAAGTTGGGTTCAACACCGAACATGGACCGTGTTCGTGACCGATACGGCCCGTGATGATAGTTTATTTCTAATGCTAAGGATTAATTATGTGGACAAGACAAAAGGATCATCATGCTTCACCTAATTAAATATTGAGGTCATCATATATTGACAAAGTTTGAGAGCGCAGTGATGTTAAAGATAGGACAGGTAGGGCAGTTGTCACCCAATTCTTGTTACTTGGCTTTTTCCCACCTTGCAACGAAAAGATTTATCGAGCATCCTATGTTGATCATGGCTTGTGCACCCCCACTGACCTATGACGAGACCTCCAAAACTCACGAGCAATTCAAAGTCACCAAAGCAACCTTCAAAATCATTTCAAAGATAACAAAGATAACATATGTGATAAGACAAAGATAACAACTTGCTCTAAATATTGCATTTGCATATTTCACTAGAGGATTATGATTATTGATTGATGATAGCTATTGATGATTGATGATTAATGATGATTGACGAATAATGGATGAAAGTTAAAGAATGATGATGATAATGTGGAGTAATTGATGTTTGACCTTGGCCATAGCTTACTCCTTAAGTAAAGATAATAATTGGAGTAATTAATGTTTGACCATAGTCATATCTTACTCCTTATGTAAAATATGCTCAAAGTGATTGATGTTTGACTATCAGTCATAGCTCACTCTTGATGCAAAGATGTTAAAAATGATGAACATGATGTTATGCAAATGATGAATGTAAGATTAAAGATGAAAGAAAGTATATTATGATGAAAGAAAGTAAAGTCAAAGATGATGCATGATGAAAGAATGTAAAGATAAGATGATGATCAAGATGATGAAAGGTAAGGGATGAAAGTATGCTAAGTAAGAAAGGAATAATTAATTTTTTAATTTTATCATTAGTTTATTCCTACATTTATTTATCATGTTATGCTTAGCTATTGTTGCCTTACATATTGGGCTTCATAGCTCATGTGGATACTTCTTTCCCCTGTATTGGATCTTGCAACTGAGTAGTTTGCAGTTACAGGATGCTGGTGGTGCATGCGGCGACTGATGCTCGTGGTGGCTGACTTTGCACATGTCTAATGGTCCTTAGTGATGATGTCTTTTTTTATAGTCGTTTCTATTGAGTTGTTCTAGTTAGACTTTTGAGACAAGTATATGATATAAGATTTTCGCATATTTTTCTTTATAAAAAGAGTTTGGACTCCTTAAAGTTTTTATCAACTTCCGCATTTTGTTGATGAAGTCTTGTTAGTCAACCTTAAAGTCAAGTTATGTAAGTATGTCGTTGCGCTCTCAGAAAAGCATTCTGCTATCGACGTTTCACTTTTAACATAATCGCAATGCATGATCCCCAACCCACTCGTTCTCTTTCTCTCCCCGAGTTAAAAAAACTTAACAACCAAACTGTTCAAGAGTTAACCTATATTTTCATAATAATTTAGTTATTAAAACTATCAAGCTTCTTATTTCTACTCAAAATTTTCAACAGTTATTTTCAAAAGTTATTGCGATACTATTTCATCAACACCTCGCCGAGATATGACCTAAAAATACCGTCAACTTAGTTCACCTTTCACGTGGTGATAAATCTTTTCCCTTCTATGACATTCCTCTAATACATCCTTAAGGACACCCGAGTAGAAGTGGAGGTCAAGTCTCGCAGGCTCTTACTTTTTGGAAACCCAAAGGTGCCGTTTGGATAGGAATTAAGTGGAAGAATATAAAGTTATTCTCCAAAATTTGTAAACATCCGTAGAATTAGAAATAAGTTGATCAAAGTCTCAATTTTTTAAAATCACCTCAAAAAATGTGAATCATTACTTTTAATTTATTAATTACACAAAATAATTAATTAATAGCCATTATGTTAATATAGTATTATAATTAAAAAATAAAAATAAAGTTAAAAGAGAGAAAGTTAACAATTTTTGGGCTATTAATTAATTATTTTGTGTAATTGAATATTTATTTAAGATGATAAATTAATGGTGTACGCAAAATACCATACTATATAATATTATCAATTAATTAATAGATTATGAATAATGATTAATTACTATATATCGTATAATGAATAATTAATTATATGTTATTATAAATGTAATGAAATAAATTTTATATTTGCTGCTAAAAAATATGTGCATTAGTAAATATAATTAAAATTATCTTAACATCACTTTTTTTAAAAAATATTATATTTTATTATTTTCTTTTACTTTAATTCCAAAACACTGTCTAATCCAAACTTTTGAAATAACAAGGCCAAAGGGTGGCCTTCCCTCCACCCTATCCCCAAGCGGTGAAATTCAAATTAAAAAAAATTAAAAAATTTCGTGTCAGTAGTTTTATAACGGACTTAAAATACAATATTATTCCAGTACAGATAGGGAACTAGAAGCTGAGAGGGAAGGAAAATGAACAAATGCTTGTTATCAAAACAGACAATTTACTTGACAAAAATATTTAAGTGTTCGAGCGTCGAGTACAAGTTCTATGTCAGTTAAGACATCCCATTAAGAATCGAGTATGCCAAACTTAAATTAGTCTTGAACTTCTTTTAACTAGTCTGAAACTATTACCACCTCTTTCTCGAATAAGAGAAAAAAGAAAATAGCAATGAAAAGTAGAGGGAATGAAACAAGTATGATGCCAAGAGATATGTTTGATCCTCGAAAGGTGTAATGATCTGCATATGTTACAAAGAAACTCCCATCTACAAGGATGGATAATGCCCCAGCCATTGAACTAAACTTTGGTCATTTTGTTTCTTTTAGCTTTGATCCTCGAACCACAATGATATCTTTCTTTTCTTTCTTTTTTAGAGATAGAGAGCGCATGATAATATCTATTGTTCTCCAATATATTATTACTTAAATCTTTGCGCCTAACCCAGCTGTTGATTCTATTCCTCCAATGATATCATACATGAATATGGGGAATAATTATTATATGTCTTTAGCATTGACAAAACAAATTTATGAAAAAGATTACATGTCCCTCAGCATATCACAAATTGCTACAAGACACCAAAGCTTATTACAACCAGCACAAAAAGAAAGACGGCCACACAGATCTGGGCATTAATACTCAGATGAATACAAAGATATGAGAATTCTTCGTAAATAAATTAAAGCCCCCTGTAATTTCAACAGATTATACGAAGCTGTGATGAAACCACCCAAGCACTAATCATCATCATCTGTGGCAGTACAGAAAATAAGACCATGAGCAATAGCCATTAGGACATAATAACAATATTCATTGACTTAGTTTAAGCGTTAGGTAGAGATATGTGCCAATGAATCAGATTGTTATCACTTCAGATTTTATACTACTAAGTTGAAGTATCCAAATTGCATGTTAATGTTCAACAACCCTAGGATCCATACATGTAAAGGAGTCAGCGAACATAACAAAGAGATGAGATATAGAAAATAAATAAAACTAGTATAACAAGTAATCATAATAAATAATTGATGCACCCAACGTTTGAAGAATAGCCAGCTCATATCACAGAACTTAATTTAGAGAGAATATTCTGCTTCGTTTTATCAGATATTTGACTTCAAAGGGTTACTAGAGTAATAACTAATTTAAGTGCTGCAAGTACAACTAGGAAATGACAAGTGGCAAACAGTTTATATAAGTGGAAAAAAATATCAACATTCTACAACTTGTTAGTGAAATCATATGATATTGTCAGCAACAACAGAGCAGCAAGCATCAAATAATCAGCCTAGAGTGGGACAAATCTTCTAAGTGCAAGGCACAAAATTCTCTCTATAGATGTAGATGATTGGTCGCCTGCTAGATCATTAGCAGTTAATTTCCCTTGATTGTTTGCACTATCTATAAATCAGCAGGCCTCAATTGCCGAGTGCTTGTTGTCAATGGACAATTGGTTCCTCCCTTAATGTCTCCCTTTCGGATCAACAAGTGAATAGTTTACATGACTAACAAAGGCTAACCATCCATGTAAAATAGCACCGAAAAGATGTACATATATGAGCAAACATAAAGGTATACAGATGGGGAACAAAAACTCACAAAACCTTCTCTCATTCAACATACATGTACAGTATTCTCAATGTAGCATCACGCTCCCCTAATAACCATGATGTATCCAAATGGCCCAGGGCACTGCAAGTAGTACACAAGGACATTGCTGGGAATGGACCCCTGTCCCTATATAGAGGAAAGTGTCCCAGAAGCACTCGTGTATGGGCGTCCAAGTCAACTACGCCTATGATCCTCTGTCTCTTGAGATATATGGTGTCTTCATCACCAATTCCACAAAACATGCATGTGGTATCAACTCATGGTACACATCTCGTGTGGTATATACCCTGGCGAGGATCCAGTTATACTGATAAGCCAAGTCATCTTAACTTCAAGGCACTCGTGTCCTCCATATGAGCTGACAGTATATAAAGAAAGAGCTATCAGCCTGTGGACCTAGTAATCTCAGACTGAGAATCAACCACGGACCACATCTATCCATCACTCCTGAAGCTACCGGGGCAAAAATATGAGATCTGTCCTTTGAAGGCTAGGAGCTCAGTCACACGAAAGTCACCAACATCCCCTAGATCTGTCCTTTGAGCCCAACAGGTACCAGGCCAATATGGTCGCTTGATGTGAGGATACAGTTGCTAGTCTAGAAAAACAGTTTGCGATGGTATTGTCAAGGGTCCACTCTGCTCCCAGAAGGAGAACTCAGCTCTAGATGCCAAGGAGGTTGAGAAGAGAACTTTGCACAATTGGCGTCACAATGGCTATATTGTGCTAAAAAGATGATACACCACAAGTGACTTGCGGCCTAGTCTCTCATGAAATGTCACGACCATAGCATGCAAAAAACACCAAGCTCCTAGATCCATAGACAGGCCATGATAGGACCTACCTCGTGTGATATTACTTCAGATTATTCTCCTAATAGAGCAGCTAAGGACGGATGGATTTTGATGTTAGGGTCATTTAATGTTTATGATGCTTATGCAAGACTTTGTAACATGAACCAATTGATGGATGAAGACTTAAGTGTTGATTGTCGATTCGTTTGGAAAATCTGGTTCCCCTTTGGATCAAAATATTTGTTTGATTGCTTAGTTTTGACCAGGTGAAGACAATTATCAGTTCGGAATGTGTATACTCTGCTTACAAAGGATAATTGCCTAAATGATGTAGAGATGCGCACTGACTGCAACCTGATATGGCAGACCAAAACACCAAGACAAATAAAATTTTTTGATTGGCTTTTAAGAAGGTCCAGACTCCCAACGCGTAACCATATATTTAGATGGATGCAAGGAGCAAACAACTCTTGCGTTTTTTGTGATTCAGCAAAGGAAGATATCAACTATCTGTTTTTTGGATGTTCGGTGGCGAAAGAAGTGTGGAGCAGATCTGATTTATCATGGTTAGATGTTCGGTCATCCTCAGATTTTTGAAGAAGTTTTCATTTTGGCGGTCAAAATTTACAAATGCAAGTCTATGTTCCAAGACTACGTCATGGTTTTCCTTTAGCTTTTCTATGGGCCATCTGGGCCCAACGTAATGGATGTATATTCTGGGGAGAGAGATATTATGTGGAAAACATTATCGCATTGGCGAATAGTATGGTGAGGGAGTGGACAAGGGGTTGATTTATTTTATGACATAATTCTGTAATTTTACCTTCAATCAATGATATATCCATGGATGGTTACGCGAAGTATGTTTTATGTGACGTTCGCGAAGTATGTTTTCTGGTTCAATGGTCCATGACATATGAGTTAACTGGATGTTCTTGGATAGTTGGGACTTTAGATGAATATTTTTGGCGAAGGTCCAAAGCTGGAGGGGTTCAACTCTTGGGCATATACGAGATGATCCAAATGGCACTATCACTGCCATGTATTTGGATTTATCGGTTCAACGAAATGCATATATTTTTGGGAGAGCAGATTTATATAGAAAATATAAAAAATTGAAAGATGCTCTTTTTCGAGAATGGCAAGATAGATTGTGAGCTTCGTTCTAGTTGAATAATAACCCCAAGACAAATATATAGAGCCTCAAATATATCTTATATTAATAAAATACTTGATGACTAGACACTACTGGGTAGTGATCCTCTCTCTCCCCTAAAAAGGACAGTTAAGCATAAGCCTATATGAAGAGAAAATCATCATTCCAGTAGTGCTAATATTATTAATGCACGAGGTGAATAACCAAAGTAAATCAAGTTTTCTTTTTGAAGGTTAAAAGGATGACTAGCAAGACGGTATTCATCCAAAGTAAATCAGGTTGCTAGGTAAATCTACAAATTCTGTAGAACATGTGATACATATCTTGACAACTGAAAGCTAAAGAAAAGATGAATTTGTCTTTAAAGTTATGACTAGATGGGAAAATTAAGGTGAAATTTGCAAACTGCATAAAATGAGAAAAAGAAAAAAAAACATAAAACAACTTGTCTGGGTCCCAAATTGGACAACTGGTTTGACAAGGGAGCATGAGAAGAATATCCCTATAAGCATACAGGTGGAATTCTTTCAAAATATAATCAAATTTATAGAAGTGTTAATATTTATTATATAGTGGATGTGCTGAATCAACTTCAAACTAATGCTAAAAAAGAATGCTCATATGGAACATCGGTAAGCTGTAAAAGAAGTCATGAGATACCTATAGTGCATCAATCACTTTTTGCTAGCACATAAAAGGTTCAAAAAACTAGTAATCATGTACCGAATCCCACATTGTGCTACAAGGAAGCATGACATGATATTTTTGTGGAAGGAACATCACAGGTAAACGACAGATATTATAAATGACATGAGATGAATAATGATTTCATTATTACTCTGTAATACTTTGTAATCGCAAATTCGGTGACCGGCTTTTAACATCTATACCTGTATTAAAACAGCAGCCTTTTAAAAAGAAAAATGTGGATGGTTAACAATTTTGGTTAATCATCATTCACCCTTTTCAAAAAAAAATAACTTGTTTTCCTACATGCTGATGGGACCGGGTCATGGAGAATTATGGAACAAGGCAATATAAAACAACTACTTTGGCAACCAAATTCATTGCTTTCCATGAGACCAGCAAAAAGTTCTTGGTTGCAGAAATTTATTAAATTTAAACTGGTTAAGTTATTAGATTTAAACTGATTAATACATTACTAGACCACTAAAGATATATTGTTAATCATGATAGTGGACTCTCTGACCAGGGGTTTGCCTCTTGCCTTCTGGTGTATATACAAATCTCTCAGACATGGGATTTGATAGTGCTAATTAGAATTTTTTTTCACAAAGAATCAGTAATTTACATGAAGTTTGCCTCCTTAATGTCCTTTGTTTTAAGGCTAAATATGATTTTTTAAGATTAGCTAAATATGTTTTACATGATCCAGTAGCCTAGTTACCATGCATGATTCTTATTCTTTGATACATCTTAATATACAGGAAGAACGAAAGCAAGAAATTTCTATCAAAATTTTTATTTGAAGTTGATAAGTTTTGTTTCAAGGTCCCAGCCTACTTTTAATCAAACTCGTGAATGCAACAGTCCCCAGAAGAGAAGACAAAAGACAGCTTAATGGGATACTTCTTGAAGGTAACAACTGGGCTCATATTCACATAAAACTTTATTCTAGGACTAGTAGTAGCCTAGTGAATGTTCCAATGGTCGAGAGGATGTTTTCGTCTTTTAGTCAATTGTAAACTTGGTTTAGCTCATGTGTGCTGAATGCTATACATTTTGAGACATGTTATATAGTAATAGATCTAATGTGACGGATCAAGAGATGAAAAATGTTGCTTCATTAAGGGGTAATCTAAACAAGGATTTTAAGCTGCAAGAACAAGCCTAGAGTCGTCTGCTAGAGAATAGAACTTTTTTTTTGAGAGAAAGAAAAGGAGACTACACCAGTTGGTAGTCACCCGCTTGTATTGATGTAAAAAGAGATATACATGTATGTAACGGAGAGCGGTGTCAAAAGGCTCTCCCAAAAAAACAAACAAAAGGTGCACCCCGATGTCACCCGAAACCCCACTCTCTAAGTGATGTGATGTACTATGTTTTCTATATAGCATCTCCCCCCCCCCCCCCACGACCC
>LTAE01004268.1:16405-28068 GCA_001647135.1 Pontederia paniculata | reverse complement strand
GTCCGAGAGGATTGAGGTTCAATCAGCGGACGACCAGAGACAGGTTGAAGAAGAGAACTCAAGTCAAGATCGGGCGGCCAAAGGTTTGGCGGACGATCGAAGGAGCTTGGCTGAGGAACAAAGGCTTCAGACTTCGAACTGCGAACGTCCGAGGGTGAGAGGTGGACGACCGAGGCACCAGACGGCAGTTCAAGTGGAAACTTCACCAGAGCAGCGGTCGACCGAGGCGGGAGCAGTGGGCGATCGGGGGTTAGGTGAAGTGTTATGTATTTGCATTAACGGTAGTTTTTCTGAGCGACAGATTAGGTCATTTTTCTAGAGTATATATTATAATCCCAAGAGTCTTGGGAAATAACTTTAGTAAATTAGTCATTGAGAACCTGAGCGAAAAAGCCTTAGTTCCCCTTCTGCGATTCGAGTGAAGAATCAGGGATAGAAGGGAGTGAGAGTTCGAGAGCGAACTTGTAAGAGGTTGTCTCCTTGTCCTCTGATAAAGAAAGGAGAAGTTGTAAGGGAGCCTTCGCCCTTGAAGAAGGAGTTTAGTAATCTCCGGAGGTCTCGAGTTCAAGAAGACCGAAGCAGGGACGTAGGTCAGGAGTTCAGCCGAACATCGTCAACAAACATTTGTGTTTGCTTGTTTATTTTTATGTCCTATTCTTCTACTTATTTATATTTGCATTTGTATGCTTCTGCTTAGATAACTAATCTAGTTTAGCAAAAGTAGGAAAAGTTTTAATACACCAACTCACCCCCCTTGTTGGTGTCATCTAGATCCTACAAAAGACCCACACAACTTGTTGGTGTCATCTAGATCCTACAAAAGACCCACACAACTTAGCATTGTAGTCTCTCCTAGCATAGGTCAAAACTAGAGACAATATTGAACTTAAGTTTGGGGAGCCAATGATATGACCTAAATACTCATAACTCTAATTTGATTTTGTCATGCCTATTATTTGTATAGTTGTTATTAATGTAGTTTTCAAGACACTCCTTCTATATCATGTACACAGTTTTAATATGCTTGCCCTTTATGCATGATCGTGTTGCACTTTTTTGTCATTTTATCACTTTTGTTTATACTCAGTCTAGAGTTAGAACTTAGAAACATCTAGGTATGTTAGGTTACATCCCCATCCTAGGTCATGAGTTTTTCCTTATTATCCTTAAAGAAAGAACTGAAAGACACAGTTGCACCCAAATAAGACCAAAGCATGTAGTTACCAAATTTAATATTTTGTTCACACCCGTCCTTTAAGGCCTTGTATCCTTTACTTTTATGAATAGCTTACTCTCAAGCAGCGAAAAAAGAAAAGAAAGAAAAAAGAGGATTTATCTAGTACTACGGGCGTTAAATTTGTTGATGGATATACATTTTTCAATTTATCTTGTGATACAATACATATGATAACTAATATAGTATAAGTTTATATTGTTTTCTTAAATTGAATAGGTGATAACACATAAACTATGAGTTTTTTACTTAATTGTGATTTTTTCATACTGTATTTTTGAATATTTTTAATATTAGTAGACTTGTGTTGTTGTCATGCTTACAATCATTTGTAAGAACTGAAATACTTTTAGATGGGGTATAGATGAGACTTAGATCTTTCTTTTGATCATTTTGTGCATGTATTCTCTTGATGTACAATTTATATGCAAAAAATGTTAAATGATAAGAAGGATCTTGTATAATGTTTAAGTACAGTAGGAATTAGTGACTACTTGCTTTAAGATTAGTATAAACTATTATATGTTATGGTTATTTCTATGTTGAAATCAATGTGGGGATATAAAAAAAATTATAGCACATTCATATTCTTATATTTTAAAAATAAGTAGTTATATATTTAGATAAAAGTATTCAAATATCTTTGAAGTTAGATTTAGCTTAAATATACGAAAGAAGATAACATAATCTTAATAATTTAATTTAATATTATATTTATAATTTCTAAATCTATAAAAAAAATTAGATTTTCATTTATTAATTAGTTTATATTTTATAAAATACTATATGAGGATAATATTTAAAAGAATATGAGTAAAAGAGTTATATAGTTGATTAAATAAAATAAGTTAACAATATGAAAATTTTTAACAAGTAACACGTAAGTGCAAATTTTTTTTATCAAACACAGATTTTCGGAAAGGTAAGCCAAACGCCTCCCAAAAAATTAAATGTCAAACTTCTTGTACGAGAGATTAAGGGCCTGTTTGACAAAAAAGAAAAAAAATACTGAGGTTGAGAATTATACAATGGAAGTCACTTTTCAAAAAGTGACTTCCATAGTTTTTTTTCCCACCGGAATTTTATAATTTTTATGTGTTTGGGTGCCATAGTGTAGGAATTTGTCTATGAAGCTACAAAATTGTAAAATAAAATAGTAATCCATTTTTAAACTTATTTTAAATAAATATTTATATTTTCTATCAAAATATCGATGTCGTCTACCTTCAAGTTTCATGGCTGACCTTTTTTTTATTTTTCATCTGGCAGTGTTAAAATTATTTTCTATTCAACAATTTACAATCCTTAGCAGTTCATACAAGAGGATAAAAGATCTTAGCCTTGGCAAGGGCAAGCACGTATCGACATAGGTGGAAAAGAAGAGGAGAGGAGAGAGGAGAGATAGGAAAAGAGAAGATTGAGAAACAAAAAGAGAAGGGAGGAGATGTTGCAGGTCAAAGAATATAGAAAAAAAAGCGGAAGAAAAAAGGAGGACAAACTCTTGCAAAGGGAGAGGGAGGAAGAGAGTAGCCGCGTCTCCGAAAAAAAAATGAGGTCCGAGCTCATTTTTATTTTCCAAAAAATTAAAGTTTTTCCTACGAAATTTTAGTCTCCTCTTGTTATCATCCAAACAACTATTTTGAAAAAAAATCGTTTTAAGAAAAAATTCCAATGAAATAAATTTGTTCCATTGGAAAGTGCTGCACCCAAAACGCCCTAAAGATTTGAGTTAGAACTTAGAACTCTAAACTCATCATCTTGGAATTACGAAAAAAACTCGTTGAGCCGAAAGGAAAAAATAACAAACTTCCCCAATTATAACATACGTGCGAAAATTTATAAATTTAGAGTTCATAATTATTATGAGAAAAATTATAATTAGGAGAGACCAAATAACATTATTAATATATCATGATTTAGTTATTAATTTGTACATTTGTTAAAGTTACGTTAACAAATTTATAAATGACTCAATAAAATATTTTTTAAAATATTTGATACCCTTAGAATATTCATGTACACTGTGTCAAAAATCTAATGTATATACATATATCTATTATATATTTTTTTATTATAAAGAGAGGTCCATTTGCCTAATATAAGAAAATTACATGTTGAAAATAAAAGACACATAACTTCAAGGTTGTTAAGACGAGATTTTATTACAAGATTGATGATTGAACAAAAATTATTTGATTTTATGAAAGATCTTATAAAAATTATAAAGATTTTATAAATTAAATCGTAGGATCAGTAAAGAATTAAATATAAGAATATCGTAATATAGATAGTAAAAAAATAATATCTTGATAAATTTTTTTTTGCATAAGTCCTTCTGATAAGCATATAGTTATATGATTTCTTTTGATTATTTACTCCTATATACCTTTTTAATCTAGAGGTTAGGATTTGTCTCTAATTTCTATATTTAAGTTAGGAACTATGTGTTGTTAATTTTAAAATTTTAATTTGTTGTATATTTTATAAAAGATGAGAGGAGGAGAAATAAGATGAAACAGAAAATAAGAAAAAATACTATAAAATAATAATAATAATATTTGAAATAATATGAGTAAAAGAGTAAGATAGTTGCTTAAATAAAATAAATCAACAATCTTAAAATCTTAAATCTTTTTAACAAGTAGCATGTAAGTGCAATATTTTTTAGCAAACACGATAATTTTTTAAAAAGGTAAAAAAGGCCTCCCAAAAATTAAATGTCAAACTTCTTATACGAGAGATTAAATATTTGAGTTGGAACTCTAAACTCATTATTATCTTGGAAATTATGAAAAGAATTCGTTGAGCCGAAAGGAAAAAAATTAAAAACTTCCCCAATAATAACAGACGTGCGAAAATTTGTAAATTTTTACAGAAAAAATATAATTAAGAGAGGTCAAATAACCTATTATTATTGTTATTATTATTATTGTTATTATTATTATTATTATTATTATTATTATTATTATTATTATTATTATTATTATTATTATTATTATTAACCGCACGTCGGTTTCGTTTACCACCGTATAAAGAAAGCATCGTTTCGTTCCATTCCGTCCGTCTTTTTTTTCTTTGGAGGGACGACGACGACGAGGAAGAAGAAGAAGAAGGGAAGGAAGAAGGAGGAGAGAGAGACGTAGTAATCGATGGAGCATCTGCTGGGCCTTCTCCGGGTTCGAGTGGTGCGAGGCGTCAACCTCGCCTACCGCGACGCCCGCGGCAGCGATCCCTACGTCGTCCTCAAGATGGGCGGCCAGGTACCACATATCTCTCATCTCTTCTCCTTCTTTTTCTACTATCTCTAATCAAAATTGTTCCTTTTTTCTCGTTTTATGATGCTTAAGATTCGATTTTGTCATTGCAACTTCAGGTGGAAGAATGTTTTTTTAGAGAATTTTTTTTTCTAATTTGCCTGAATATTCTAATAGCTTTATTGATACAAATGGTAAGTTATGTTGAGCTCTCATTAGGAAGGGCCTTGTTGTTGGTAGGTAAATCAAATGGTAAACTATTCTGTGTACCAGATTTCTTCTCTTTTACCAAATGGCTCTTCTCTTTTACCAATTTTGCATGCTCGATGGGAAATCGTTTTGTTTGAATTCTTTTACCAATCATGTTTTGTTGTAGCTTTTATTAGATCCAATCCACATTTGGGTGAATTCACATTATTATGAGTTTTGTCTTATATATATATGTCAATTGGCTGTTCATTTCATTTAACTATCATTTTGCTGTGCAGAAACTAAAGACCAGTGTAAAGAAGAAGAATGTAAATCCAGAATGGCATGAAGATCTGACCCTTTCTATTTCTGATCCTAATGAACATATTAAGCTTGTAAGTATTATTTTTCACTTGTAGGCTCTATTTGGCATGCATTTAAATTAGCGTTTACAGTGGCGTATAGTGTGTTAATCAAATCAATACGCTAGTTAAGGTGTTTGGTAAGCACAATTAATAATAGCGACAAGCGATTGGAACTCAGCGTTTTGAGACGCTTGACAGATCAACATCTAGGTAGCGACAAGCTTATGAAAATTTATTTTCAAATATACCCTCAAAATATTTTAATATTAGTTAATATTTGTATGAGACACTTATTGTTTTATATTACATGATCACTTTATTATTTATTATTATTTTATTAACTTATAAATTATTTGGTCAGCTATTTATTTTATTATTTACTAATATTAAAATATTTAAAATAAAAATGTGTTATTCAACTTATGACACATATATTAATGCAATTTATTAAATAATTATCAGAACATTTTTAGTCATTTTACATTTATTGATTTGTTTAAACGCTGCATTTATCAAACACTTTTATTAAATTTAATAATTCACTCGCTACCGCTAATCGCTAATCGCTATTCGCTATTAACCGCTAGTACATGTCAAACAGAGCCGTAGTATCACCGGAACTCTGTTCAGGTTTGTAGTACTAGGGGAGATTAAATGATGTTGTAACAACATGATGGTACAAACAAACACTCTCTTGTTTGTTAAGGGTGCTAAACTTGTAGATTTTTGGAATACTGCATAATGTGATAATCATCTAATTAGAAACATGTAGTTTCTACCTTTCTGGTTCTGAATTTCATCAACTTAAGTTATACATCCTTGATTATTACCAAGTGCTTTAAACGGAAGGCTTTGTGCCTAGTCAAGGAACAACAGATAAATGTCAGAGATCTTATCGGTATTCATATGTTCAACATGCATAAGCCTGTGCAGAAATGAAAGGAAATTGTGTCCCAATTAATACCTATTTCTTACATTCAATTGATATTTTTAGTCCTTTGTTATGAATGCATTTTACGCGAACCCAGAATGATACATAAGAAGTTTTAACTGATTGACATGTGCTTTTTCTTCTGTATTATGGTCTTGTAGGAGGTTTACGACAAAGACTTATTTAGCCGGGATGACAAAATGGGCGAAGCGGAGCTTGAAATCCAACCTTTCATGGAAGCAGTGAACATGGGTTTGGCAGGCATGCCGGATGGTACCATAATCAAGACCTTGAAACCCAGCAGGTATAACTGCTTGGCTGATGAGAGCCCCATTGCTTGGAGGGATGGCAAGGTTGTCCAAGATATCATTCTCAGGCTAAAGAATGTAGAAAGTGGAGAAGTGGAGTTGCAACTCCTCTGGGTTAATATTCCACGCATCTAGAGGACATCTCCTGCCAAGGGTTTAGACTTTGAGTAATGCATGAGACCTCTGTCTGCTTTGTAGCTTCAAGCTCCGATTTTAAAGTTTTGTATAGTATGATATTTGTAAACATAAGGGGAAAGAAATTGTTTATTGCCTCATTTATGAATGAGTTGTAAGGGTTGACATAGGAAGAATATGCCAAATCTAGTGCTTGACATTATAAAAATATGTATCGAATATGTGCTTTTACAATGTTTACTAATTTGCCTGTAACTTGATGAAATTGTATGTGCTCGCCTCCTGCAACACTGATAGCAAGTTTCTCAAATCCAATGTAGGTAAAAGAGAAGTGGAAATATATTTCATGTGTAATTAGATGGGTGATTAGGCTTTATAATTCTTTTTACCAAGTTTGATCATTCTTAGAGTTGTTAATTTTTTAAAGATTTAACTTTTTTCGTCCGCGTTCGAACATCAGAATAATCAATAACAGTTCTGAATATTGATAGACCACGACAAAAGAAAAATTATAACAATTTTAGTGAAAAATTGGTATCTATATCATGTGATTACGTTAAAATTTCTTGATATATACTTCTGACAATAAATCGTTCTGGATTCAACTGCCTAAGTTGTTGAATCAACTTAAATTTATAATTTTAGTTTGCGATTATCCTTATGTACTTTCAGTTTTATTTATAATTTATAAATTTATAATCAACTTAAATTTATAATGTTGAAGGATACTCATAGTTCATACTACTACCTTTTTCTTTACTCTGATTTTTCAAAGGCCGCATATGAGCTGACTATTGAAACATATCTTTACACTTTCTCATTTCAGATTTAACTCATTAGTCAATTGAACCAAATAGCAGTCGGCCAGCTATCTCTAAGACTTAAGTTTTTCTAAATATTATTTTCTGAATTTATTTTATTTATAAATTATTTTCACGTTTTTTTCCTATAGCTAAAACATATACTATCTTTGTAGTTTAAAAAAAAGGAAGATTATATACATTCAGTATCAGTATGTATTGGACCTGAAATCCAGCCCAAGTGGTCATATCCAATCAATCTTGCCTCTAGATTTGAAGTGTTTGACACGTTGCTTCCGGGCCTTGGAAGTTGGAATAATTTAAGGTTGCATAGTCCCATCCACGGCCATGTGTCACTGCAGCAGCAACAGCAGATTTTCTGCTGCTCCCATCACCTAACCACAGACCCATGGAGGAGTAATCACGCAGCTCTCAATCTCCACTAAGCTGAGGTTGGTGGCCTGGAACAGTAGCAAACTCTTGTGAGGAGGAGGTGGTGGCAGGGGGCAGGCGAGGAGGAAGAGGGATCATGGGCAGAATTTTTACAGTGGAGTTGGACGGGAGGACCTACAGGTGCAGGTTCTGCCGGACCCATTTGGCCCTTGCCGAAGAACTCATCTCCAGAGTATGCACACTTCCTGTTCTCCTCTCTTCACATAATATTGCAAACTTTAGTAGAAACCTTTATTTTTTTTCACATATTATTGAGTAGTTCCTTTTGTCTCCTAGTTTCCTTCAATGATTATTAACAGTTTTCTCCTCTCTTTTTTTTCTTGTTTTCTGTATGGCTGAGATTTCTGTAACTTGATTTGAGTATGGACTGGACATATGCTACTTCTAAGATTGGAATATACAATTAATTGGGAGACCACGAAGATGAGACGCATGATAGTTAGGATACCAATTGTGTTGTAAATTTATCATATACATGAGCTGATGATGTTACCATTTCTCTTTGCTTCAAGTTTATTTGGAGGGATTGATGTTGCCCAAGTTTACTTGCATGACCAAACTAAATGAGTGGTGTATAACAAAGAATTGCTCTATATTTGGTTTGGTACTTCTAAATAAATATGTAGGACGGATGGATGGATGATTTGGCATTGCTGCTGTTAATTTCACTAAGTGACAGCTTCTTTTGTTATGAAATGAGTTATTAGTAACATCTTAATTTGAAAATTCATCGTTCTACATGCAGTCTTTTCACTGCCGGCGTGGGAAGGCATACCTGTTCAATAGTGTGTAAGTCTTACTTATTAGACTGCCTTGCATTTACTCTTACAGATTAGTACTTTTTTTTTTATTTTTCCATCTTCAGTAATATTGTATTCAGTACTAAAACTCAATTTTTTGTTTGTTTATACAACTATACAAGTATGTTGACATGTTTTGTCAATCACTCTTTTCACTCCGTTGGAGGAGTAATCTATGTATAAAACAAGGGCTTTACAAGTTTTTTATCTCTAGGTGAGAGGCATAAATGCACATCAATCCACTTGTGATGAAGGAATGTTGACATGATAGAATGAGAACAATCATTGAGTCCTTATGTTCTGAAGCATCTCTTTAGAGTGAACTAATGGCAACCAACTTTACCTTGAATCTTCAATTTTTTTCAGTTTGTCAATAAAACTTCTGTTGGATATATGCTTTCAATATTGATAATGTGGCCATAGTGAAATAACCTATAAATCTAAACAGGGATTTTTAGATGGCATTTCTAACAAATTTGATCTCTTTGCTGCTTGCTTTTCAATTGTCTGATCACAAGATATTTGCTAAAATGTTTCCTATTAATTCCAAGTTTGCATATCCTGCTTTTTGCTACTATGTCTATGCTTTAGTGTCTTAATCACTCCCAAACTACATACCCTTCTTCGTCTTGTCCTTGATCTTAACCTATGCTTTTTTTATCATTAAACACTTAATCTCGAAGAGGAGCATCAATGGAATCCATATCTATTTTTCTCCTTTAGAATTATCAGCCAAATGTGTCAAAACCAAACTGTTTATTTGGTAAGATTGTGTCAACATATGTCCTAATCACGCCCCTGGCCATCATTACTAAGAAACCTCATTCGTTTATTTTTTGTGGAGGAGCACCTACATCAAGAGAGATTGGTACTATTTGGGGTATCTAAACCTGTTGAGTTGTTTAAGTGTTTTGGAGCCCAAGTTGATTCAGTGTACTGCATAAATGTGTGGTCAAGTGTTGATGAGTCCTAAAGCATGAGTTTTTCCATAGCTTGTTGCCGTTTATTTTCTTTAGGTTTTTGTTGTCTACTTTGCTTATATATAGATGTTGATGATAGTGTTTTTGTTGTCCTAAAAGCAAAAGTTTGTTTGGATCATAGTGTTTTTCTTTTCCTAGTTGTTGCTGTCTATTTTATTTAGGTTTTTGTTGTCTACTTTGCTTATTTATAGGTTAGCTTCCTTGATATGATGGTATTCGACAAAGAAAATACTTATTCTACGATCCATTCAAATTAACAAGAATGTTTGTTCGATCATGGATTTTGCTTTATCATTTATCATTGTTTTTTTTTCCTTTTGCAGAGTAAATATTTTTGTTGGGGAATTTGAAGATAGGATGCTACTTTCAGGAATGCACACTGTCACTGATATATTTTGTTGTTTCTGTGGTCAAAATGTGGGATGGAAATATGTGAGTACCTATGTAATACCTAGCCTGCATATTTTTTGTTTGATATTACTTATTGTTGACTAGAAAGGTTTGCATGCACAGCTCAATTCAAGAAAATGGCATGCTTCTATTACCAGCAAATCCTCTTCTCATGAAACTTTTATCTTTGGTCTGATATTTTGATTTCTTAAGGATTAGTTATGTTAACTCTCTAATATCTGTAACAAAAATTATCACCAATATTTATGTTTTGTGTGCTTGTATGTGTGTGTGTGTCTACTATACGTACAAATCAAACTATGTAACTTACAAATTGGATGTACCAATGCAGAGTAAATTGGATGTATCAGAAGTTTGCTTGATCTGTTCAAATGGTAATATTTGCAAATTACTATGATAAGTCAACTCAGATAATCAAGCTGATCTTGTCGTGTGCAGGAATTGGCTCATGAAAAGAGCCAAAAGTACAAGGAAGGAAAATTTGTTCTAGAGAGGTAAATTTTATGATTCAAAGTTTTGCATGCTGCAGCAAACCAAAAGACTGACATTCAGCATCTAATTCCCCAGGGGTAGAATAGTTGATGGAACTGACTTGGAATTCTTCATTGACACGCGCCAAAGCGGAAGTGATGCCGATGACAATTAACAGATCGCGTAATGTGATGTTTGTTCCAAAACTGCCTTTCACAATTTATGCACAGGACGACCATCCTAATTACATTACTGCATTAGATACTTATATTGTCTGTATTTTTACTAATAAAACTGTTATCTTACGATTTCATGCTCTTTCATGATCTTGAGAATTGTATGTAGCAAAAATCAGAACCCATTTGTGATTCCTGGCTCTTGTCCTTGTTGTTGTTTCACTCAATTCTCACACACTCTCCCTCACTATTCTGTAATGATTTTACAGAATTCACGCACACTCAAACAATTTTTGTTTGAAGAAAATAGAGAGAACCTAATTGATGCAATGAACAACATTTTTTCTGATATTCCCATTGAATATCAAGTACAACACAGAAAGTAACTGACACTAATAAGTTTAACTGACTGACTCTAATTGACCACTAATATAAGAAACTGTCTAAGATGCCTATGTGACAATTCATAATTGTTATCACAGAAAAAACAAAACAAATACAAATATATATAACATAAACATAACACATCAGGTCCTAATATATAATCTAACAATTCTCCTCCTTGGATTAGAGACCTGGACGCATCCCAACTTCATGAATTAACTGATTGAAACGACCAACAGCAAGAGGCTTGGTGAAAACATCAGCTCTTTGATCACTTGTCTTGCAATACTTCAACTCCACCTCTTTTTCCTTTTTTGCCTCACGTAGATAATAAAACCTCAACTTAAAGTGCAATGAAAGACTGAAAGACTGAATTTTGAGCAATTGCAATTGCAGCTTGATTGTCCACATACAACACAGTTGGACCATTCTCTTGCAGTCCTAAATCACATAGTAACTTCCTGAACCATACTGCATGCCTTGCAGCTTCAGTAGCAGCAACAAATTCAGCTTCAGCCGTTGATTGTGCTACTACTTCTTGCTTCTTTGAACTCCACGAGAAGCAACCTGATCCAAGTGAAAAACAGAAACATGTTGTGCTTTTCATATCTTCCACTAAACCACCCCAATCACTATCCATAAAGCCAATTAATTTCATCTCAGGAACTGCATTAAACTTCACACCATAACTTTGAGTCTCTTTCAGGTACCTCAACACTCTTTTTGCTGCAATTAGATGTTTTTCAGCTGCACAATGAAGAAACCTTGACAA
>LTAE01004268.1:0-10350 GCA_001647135.1 Pontederia paniculata | reverse complement strand
TCGGGGGCTCCGCCCCCGAGCCCCCGCAGAGGGGGATCCCCCCTAGACCCCCCAGGCTCGCTGATCGGGCAACGAGACCTCCGTATGGAACGGGCGGCTTCGTCGCCCCAATTATTTGAGCGGCTGTGATGAACTGGGGGATGTAGGGTTGATCACTGAGTTAAGATTCAAGGCATTATCAACACATATTTTGAGAATTTAATTCCTAGTTCAGGAGTGTTTCATCTGCCGTTAAATTTCTGATCGTGGCATCTTCTGTGGACTCTTATGTTGTGTCTTTTTCAGCATTTTTCTTGTTATTCCATTGTGTTATCGAATTAAGGCTTTTAAGTTTTCTTGAACATTTGCCAAGAATACTACGAGACGATCAGTACATTTAGCCTTGAATTTTCATATACTAAGTTATTTCTAATGAAAGGGCGATGCAAGCTAAAATTGCTTGGCACATTTAATTAGCGGAACTGCATTCTAGCAGGAGAAAATGCTAATAGTTTCGAGTTCGAATGGATGCGAACCCCTCCCTCGAAGGTGATACAACGTGGCAATAATAATGTAGCAATATTATGTGAATGCTCTCTCTTTCATGCAATCCTCATTGCTCGATCCCAACAGAAGAAGCTAGGCCTACATAATCTAAGAAAGAATCCGTTGGGAATATATGGTCAAGAAATCGATCAATAAACATAATAATGAAGTAAAAGCTAGAAAAAAGATTTGAAATCAGGCTGTAAAGAAAGTCGTCATTACAGATTTCATTTAGTGTGTACATAATAATAACCCTCATTCATAAAGCTCTCAACCGTTTTTTATAATTTTCATTTTTGTAATTTCGAGTACAAAGTATACAGAAACACCGGCACTCTGATCAAAAGGATTTGATCCAGCAGTTCCATTTGTCTTCAACTTTGATCAAACCAAAAAGAGAAAAGCTAAATCTAAATTGTTTTCTTGAAAGGAAGGTATAATTGTTATTTGTTGCTTATGACCATGAGTGCCCATCCTTGCTAGTAAAAGTATTTTTAATTTTTAATGACATATATAATTAGCGAGTCTATATTTTAAATTAAGGAGTCGTTTGGCGCATTCTCAGTTTTTATTAACCGGTAATTTAGATCACCATTAAAATAGATTACCACTTTATAAATTATCGGTAATATTATATCATAACGTTTGGTAAGTAGCAATAACACAAATTATAATTTAAATTATGAAACATAAAATTACTAAAATATCCTCCAAAATTATTGAATTAAAATAAATATAAATAAAAGAAAAAAATGGGTTAAATCAAAATATGGATTTATATTATCAATCATTCGTAAAATAATTTAAAAAATTAGAAGATAATATTGAACACTATTATTTCATAATAAAATATAAATATTTTTTAAAGTTCAGTTGAAGGATAATTTGGTCAAAATGCATGTCATCTTGTTGGTAATCTGGAAAGACACCTCCCATAAGTGCTATCCTCATTACCAGTGAGGTGGTAATTTAAATTATCAGAGAAGTAAAAATCATTGGTAATTTGTTGCAGTCAAACATGATAATTTAGTGGGCCCTGAGAATTTTAAATTAAATAATCGGTAATCTATCTGGATTACCTCATACCAAACGCCTCCTAAAAGATCAAGAGTTAATAGCCCGAGTTCGAGTTCGAGTTCGAAATCATCAATTTAGTCAGAATCTATTTTCGTCGTATTTAGGACCGATGGAGTTCTACTCATCGAAAAACAAATTACTTTCGTTCAAATAACAAGCGTGAATCTCTCTACGAGATCGAGTACAAGGAAACTTGTAGGCATTTGTAACAAGCCGATCTCTTGAAATGACGCGTGCATAAAAAAATGGTTCAAGAGTTTTCTTTATTGTCTTAATCCATCTTTAGAATTATTAGCATTAATTAACTCGATTGAGGGTGTAGAATGTTAAAATAATTTATCTTCCAACGGGTATCTTTCGAGTCTAAAGTTGAGGTTATAACTTTCATCTCATTTTTTAATAAATTAATTTGTCATTTTTTTAGATTTAAGAGATATTTCGAATGTGAAATGCGGTTGAAAATAAAATGTAAAAAAATAGATCTTTCATGATTTCAAAAGATAGAAGACATGACGTCTCCTAATTAAATAAGGGATATCTTCGTTAAATAAAGTAGAATAATTAGATTTGAGATCTGATTTAAAGAAAAAATAGTAAAAAATAAAAAAAATTATTTATTTTTTAATCGCATATTTTATATCCAAGGTCGATAATTTATTTAAAGTAGAGTACATCTCTATTATTTTTTTTTTCATATCTCCTAATTAAGTAAGGACACCTTCATTAAATATAGGCGTATTTTATTTAAGTTGGAACGTCAGTTAAATAATTAGATTTGAGATAATTGGCTAAAAGAAAAAAATTAAAAAATATAAATTTTAAATAAATTATTTGTTAATCATTATTTTATATCCAATGAGTCAAAAGATATAAGACTTCATATACTCTTTTTTTTAATTTCTTTTTATATATACGTCAGTCATATTTATTTTAACATGATATATAGTACAATTATTAAAAAATGCCATTGTATAATAAAATATTAACATGTAATGTATATTGCTGGATTTTATCCGATGTTCAAATCCTATTTGGATGCGGACGTTTGCATTTGAGTTTGGACATTACATTCCAAGTACTCGATCCTGCGATCAAGCATGCTTATCAAGATATTCGTAAAAAAATCGTTCATTTACTTTCGCTTTTATAAATAGAGGTATTTCGTGTTCCTCCTTTTGTCAAAAAAATTTTTTTTATATTATATTTTATTAAAATATTATTATTATATTTCACAGCTTAGAATTCGGGTCGTCATTTTTTAAGATTTTGATTTTTTTTATTTTTTGCAACATCATTATTAAGATCTAACAGGAATTGAGATGTTTGAAAATAGGATGTGTTAATAAGGTATTATTAGAAGAAGCATGTAGGGGTGAAAGTAATCTTGGTCCGGACAATTTTTTCGACTCGAAAAAATTGCTCGTTCTTAGGTTTCTTGGGTCCGTGGGATTGGTAATGAGATAATGAAAGTGAGAGATTGGTAAAATAGATAAATATGAGAAGAAAAAAAAAGACAGTTGTAACGAAAAAAATAACAAAATTAAAATGAAAAGAATGAACAGGAGAGCACATGCCTAACAGCGAGTAAAAGAAAAAGATAATAATAATAATAATAATAATAATAATAATAATAATAATAATAATAATAATAATAATAATAATAATAATGATAGAAAGGTGGAGTATGGAAAGGGAGAACCGTTGACATGGCTTGCAAATTCCCATGCCATTATATAGAAGGTGTTTTCTACGTTACAACTATTTAATAAGTTAAGTGAATTAGTATTAATTATCTTATATTTTATTAATATTTTAAATTATTATGGGTCGGATATTTAAAATTATTAAATTATAGTTTATTAAAATTATATTTATTATATTTTGAAAAAGTATTATTATCACTTCATCTTATACTTTTTTATGATTCGTCTCAACCTAATTAATAATGATTTGACACTCGATTCTGCTTTCTTGTAATTATAATTGAGCATAATTAAATTTGAAATTGGGACAACGGTGTCGGGATTCCGTCTTGAATCATTTTGGATTCGCAAAAATGGCTCTGAGCTTGAATTATTATAGTACAAATGTTTATTCTTTATATGAATAAATTTTATAATATACTATAATAATTAATAAAGAATATGATTAAAAATATATTTAATATGATGGTTAACAAAATAAAGTGGTGTGCGACATTAATTTTTAGATTTAAGAGATATTTTGGATGTCAAATGTTGGTTGAAAATAAAAAGTAAAAAAAACATAGATCTTTTCACTCCCAATTAAGTAAGATATCTTCATTATTTATTTTAGAATAATTATATTTGGGATCAGTGGTTGAAAAAAATTAGTAAAAATAAAAATTTAAAATAAGTTATTTGTTTTAATTGCACATGTAAAAGATATATGACATGATGTAATTTATTTAAAGTAGAGTACATCTCTATTAATTTTCTTTTCATTCTCCTAAGGACACCTTAATTAAATAAAGATATATTTTATTTAAATTGGGTATACCATGTCAGTTAATAATTATATTTGAGATATATGACTAAAAAACGGATAAAAAATATAAATTTTAAATAAATTATTTTTTAATCACTATTTTATATCCAGCTATTCAAAAAATATAAGACTCCATATACTTTACTTACATCTTCATTATTTTTTTATATATACGTCAGTCATATTTTTATTTTAACATGATATATAGTAAAATAGTAAAAAATGCCATTATATAATAAAGTATTAACATGTAATGTATATTGCTGGATTTTTGATCGGATGTTGAAATCCTATTTGGATGCGGTGACTCCGTAGAAAATTGTAGCCATGTCGCTTTGGATTATTTTTTTTGTATTACATTTGGCTTTTACCCCTTTATTTTCATTTATATTTTATTGTACTATACAAATTTGTCTCTTTTGTAACAAAAGAAACTGAATTAATTAATTTCTTTATATTTTTATAATACATAAAAGAACATAAAACAAATTGAAATGTATATTTGGTCTAATGATATAAATTGCTAAAAATACTAAAATCTTGAGGAAATTAATTTTAAAAGTTTCCTATTACCTTTTTTGTATTTAAAAAAATTAAACAGAAAAGTTCATTAGATTCTTCATAAAAAATTGAACAAACAAAACTAGATTTAAATTGAACACAACTTTTTCAAGAAAATAATTAGATTTTTTTTAATAAATATTTTATGAAATAATCAGCCCTCATAAAAAACTTACAAACTAATAGTAAAATAAATCATAAAAATTCAAGATCTTTACACGATCTTGCGTCCACACTCTCAATCATCAAGAAAATCCTACTTACAGGATTAATATGACAATTAAGAAAAATTAGAAATAACACTAAAAGTCCATGTAAATGTTAAAAAGAACAACCAAGTCAACCACAGAATAGTCTAGAAATTAATAGGGCAAGAAACTTTGGAAGCCAATCTCAAAACACTTTTTCCCTCGGAAAACACGAACTATTAAAATTACACGAGCTAAAAGTTACATAGATTAAACATAGATGCCCAGATACTGCAGAGAGGACTCAAAGTAACACAAGACTAAAAGAGACCAAAATTAAACTCAACCCTCCAAAGGTCAACTACAGAAAACAAGCAATTATCTATTTGAAGCACTTGGCATCTAGAAGGGCCTCTCCTTCAAAGGGCTCCTGGTCCTCAATCATGGCATTTACCCGTTCCTTCTGCACTTCATCAGAAATGTCAACCTTGGTCCAGTCGTACAACTCCATGTCATACACCTCATCGAGCACAAACTGTGGGATCTCCTTTCCACGGAACAGCCAGAGCCCCTTCACCTTGTAAGGTGCTTCCGAACCAATCACAAGCATCTTTCCAAATGCGTATTTACGGGTCAAGTCCATACGCTGAAGGAATCCACTGACCTTGTTAAGGGTCACGAATGACACGGTGTTCTCATCATTGTACTTGTAATCACAGAACCATAGAGAGTAACCTTCAGGGTCATACATATCCCAGAAACCTGAAACCATGACCAGATGATAAGGTAAATCATACTGCAACTCAGATGCAACATTTAATGCATTGTTTTTTATTAACTTTACACAAGTGGTACAACAGAAATATAATTGTATCACAAGCACCACGACACTATAACACTAATTTTTCAGTTTTGAACAATCTTTCTTAAAACAATTGAAGAAATATTCTGTGAAGAGTTATTAAATGTTAAGTTGCTATGCAAAAATATCATTTCTCATCTGTTATGCAATCAAATATAAGCCGTATAAACAATGGTATTGAAGGAAAGCAAAGCATGAAGATATTTAAGCATGTCACACATTGATGTCAAGGAGGACAAGCATCAAGCATTCAAAATCTTATAGTTGAGATGTAAAACTATGGTATCAGAGATAGCAAAGAGTAATCAACTAACACGGACAACAAAGGGTTAACCAATCAACACATTATGCTCTAGTGCAAATGAAGAAATATTCCTTTGCCCACTCCTGGAATCAAGAAAAATAATAACACAGAATTCAAACAAGCATAACTTGATACAAAAGGATACATACCTTTTATTGCAACCTCACGGAAGTTAGTTTTTGTGTTAGAGTAAAGACGCTTCCACTCATCCAATATCATCTTACTAGGAGGCAATAGGTCCAGGGGATTTTTAGCCTTGGGCTTTGGAGCCTCCTCCTCCTCAACAACCTCTACTGCTTTAGGTTTTGCAGGCTCTGGCTTTGATTCCTTCTTTGCCTCTTTTGGCTTTGCAGGCTCCTTGGGTTGAGCAGGCTTCTTCTGCACAGCAGGAACTGCATCAGCCTGCTTGACCTCACCCAGCACCTTGTGAAAGTTTGGTTGGTTAACCAGTGTCCAAAAATATCTTTCAACATGAGGGAATTCCGAAGTAAAACTCTTTGTCATGCCACGAGAAAACCCAAAATATAGGTTGCATGTCATTATGATATCAGCCAAAGTCACAGCATGGCCTACAAGGTAAGTGTTTGAGGCAAGATGAGTGTTCAGAGCACCAAGTGACCTCTTCAGAGCAGTGATACAAAATTCCTCAACCTACACAAAGGAAAAAGAAAATGAATTCGAAATAAAAAAAACCTATTAATCGGTTGCAAGATTGTTATACTAACCACAGGAACATATGGAACGAAACCAAATCGAGGATAAAGCCAGCGTGCAATATTCGCATCAATCTCCGTCGTCGCAAAGTCAATCCATTGCTCAATGAGAGCCTGGTAGTAACAATAATAGTTAGCAATTTTTTCAAGCTAAAACAACCAATTAGACCAGTAAACTTATATATTCAATTACTGCAATTTTTGTCAAGCTAAAACAACAAATTAGACCAGAAAACTTACATATTCAACTACTGACGAGCCAAAAAGAGGATTGTCTGCCTTTGAGCGAGTAACTAACAACGAAAGGACGAAATATAAGCATTGAAGAACATTCATAAATTCATATCCCAGAACATTGGAATTATTTCATACCGTAGCGAGCAATAGCATTACTCTCAAAAAGAGGCCCCTCGGGTGTCTCCAGTACTGGTACCTAAAAATAACAATATCATAGGATCATAGGATCCGCAAACATAAAACTCATAATTGCCACAAACTTAGAGCTATATACCTTGCCGATAGGATTCATTTTAAGAAACTCTGGTGTTTTGTTTGTAACACCCATCTCAAAGTTCTTGGCCAGCTCTACCTTCACCCCACTGTACTCTGCGGCGATGAGTGCCTTAAAAGCATTTTTGTTAGTGCTGCCAGCATGCAACACCTGTGGAATGAAAGAATAGAGGAAATAAGCAAATATATCATCATCATATGCAGGTAGTAAGCGGTACAACCACCTAAAGATGCCATCATGTATGCATGTAGAACCAATGAAGTAATGCAGATCTGTGATTTGTTAATCTACCACAAAGACAAAGTTTCATAAATTGATCGTTAATTTCTCCACAAGGAGTGCTACGACGTACACTTCTAAGCATATCCTATTTATTTTGGGTTTAAATTTGTGACGACAAAACTCTCCTAAAACGATCACAAATCATCAATTTCTCCACAAGGAATGTTACCACATCAGAGATCGACATATCTAAAGAAACAAGGCAATCACCAAATGGATCCATTCTACACGCAATCCGTTCGGCTCATTAGGGTTTAAATCTAAACCCTAAACCTAATCATACTCTAAAATTAACAATAAAAATCAACAATCTGAATTAGAACTCACCAGCGCCATCGTATCTTCGATCTGAGAGACGCCTTTAACAGATCTGCAAAAGAAGGTAAAAGGAACAGAAAAATGGTTAGGAAAATGAAGTCAAAATCCTAAATTGACTGATACAATAAACGAATCCAAGAACATGAAGATGACAACAGAAATAGAGGTCGGATCGTGTTGCGAAGAAAAGGTGATTGATTACTCGAAGTAGGACGGCGCTGTGGATTCGGAGACGACGAGGCTGAAGGAGGTGGAGGCTGTGTGAGCGTTGCCATATTTATATGGCTGATACCTTTTAGGGTTACAGTGGACGCAGATGGCCGGTTCGGAAAGCTTGGACCAGACTTGAACCAGACCGAGGATTGCAAATTCGAGTATATTATTTACTTTCGACCGAGAAATTTATTTACTAAATTATTTTTTAGCTAAAAATCATGTGTATTACAATTTTCCTAAGTAAGTTGTTTGATGATGGGCATGACCGAATTAAATTTTAATAATTCTTTATCAAATTTAAATATTTTTTAAAATTTTTATCATAAAATAAAATTAGCTATGAATTATTATTACAAAGCCTATTTCGTAAAATTGCTAAATGAGTTTATTTTTTCTTAAAATAATATTATAATTTATCAATGATGGTCGAAGATATTAAATGATAAAAAGGAGTTCAGGATGCTCTATATTTCTTTTTTTCTCATTAATTTTGTGGTTACCTTTTTGTGTTCTTAATTTTATCCAACCGACCATTATTATTATTATTATTATTATTATTATTATTATTATTATTATTATTATTATTATTATTATTATTATTATTAGACACATTTCAGATAGAATTCAAAAAAAATGATATAGCATTTCGACTTCATTTACATTAGAAGTAAAAAAAATTGGATATATCATTTTGACCTCATTTACATTTTAAAAAAACTAGTTAAATTTGTTCCTTTTGTAAAAGTTGAGAAAATTGCTATAAATATTGAATTTGCATTTTATTCTTTTGCTAGTACAATGAATTCACACAATATATGGGTTGTTGGCAAATAAGTATGTGTGTATGACGTAACTCTGATTACCATGATTGATTATCAGTCAGACAATCAAGAATCGATTCAAGATATGATTTGATCATGATCGTCGAAAGGAAGAAAGAAATTGAGTTGGCAACAATCACATCTTTATAAATATATGAATTCTCTCATAAGATTAAACGAATCGCTCATAGGAGTTCTCTCCCTCTGAGTGCAAGTTTTCATCTCGATCTTGGTGTGGATATCGTTAGATTCTCACAGGTTGATCAAGACGGCGGACGTTCTGATCAATCTCTTTGAGGTGCGAATTTCACATGTATGATCTAAATTATTCTATGTTAAATTAATTCCATGGATCCTAGATTGCATTATCACAATAAGAAAAGGATTTTCTTATATTCTTCCAATATCTAATTTCTTACAATGGTATCAAAGCAAGTTTAGAATTATGATTTAATATAGATTAATTAGATCTATAATTTATGTAAATTATTTACATGAAATTGATTTTAAAATATTTAAAAAATTGGAGGGTCACGAGCATGGCGTCGCGCGCTAGCCATGCGGCGCCGTGCACGTGGGCATGGTGTGTGGTGCGCCTAAGTCGCGTGCAGGTCGTGTGACACCATGCACATAGGCGTGCAGTGTGGCGCGCCTAGGTCGCATGCAGGTCGTATAGTGCGGCGTGCAGGCTGTGCAACGCAGCGCGCTGGTCATGCAGCGTCGCACACCAGGTTGCACACCTAGGCCTCGCGCCCACAAGTCGTGCAGGGGATTGCCTCGCGCTGGCGCGAGGATGGCCACGCCCGATTCAATAGTGACAAGACCACTGAACTATATTAGGGCACACGCCCTAATCCGATTTGACACGGATGGTTCAGTCGGATTGAACCATCAGGTTCGATTCGACTGAACCTAAAACTAATAATTATTATTAAAAATTTAATTTATTATGTGTCAAAATAGTCAAATTAGAATTATTAATTGTAATAATTCATAAAATATTCATGTGATAACAAATATTTATTTTTATGCTTTAATTTTATATTTTATAATTGTATATGATGCTTAGTGTAAAATTAGCATAGTTAGATAAGTCCAATAAATTCCTTGAAATATTAAGCTTATAACAGGGCAAGGTTGTGAACCTCAAACCTAGTCTTCCATCAATAGAAAACTAATAAAACTATATATTACATGTGATTATTTTTATTCATATTATTGGACAATAGTTTGAATTTTTTTTAAAATATTTATTGTAAATGAAATGAAACATTATATTAACTTTGCCCATATTATTGGGGTTTAATATGATTTGTATTTCATATTCGTTATATTGATTGATCAATGTTAGCTAATAATTTCTCAAAAATACTAAGCTTATAGCGGGCGAGGTTTTTGAACATCAAATGTAGCCTTCCATCAATAGGAATTAGTAGAACTATGGATCACATGTGATTGTTTTTT